>CAUYQU010015509.1:0-10256 GCA_963574635.1 Cheracebus regulus
TATGTGCCACATTTTCCTTGTCCAGTCTATCATCAAGGGGCATTTGGGTTGGTTCCAGGTCTTTGCTATTGTAAACAGTGCCACAATGAACATATATGTGCATGTGTCTTTATAATAGAACTATTTATAATCCTTTGGGTATATACCTAGTAATGGAATTGCTGGGTCAAATGGAATTTCTATTTCTAGGTCCTTGAGGAATCACCACACTGTCTTCCACAATGGTTGAACTAATTTACACTCCCACCAACAGTGTAAAAGTGTTCCTATTTCTCCCCATCCTCTCCAGCATCTGTTGTCTCCAAATTTTTTAATGATCACCATTCTAACTGGCGTGAGATGGTATCTCAATGTTAGTAGCTTTAAATTGACCACGATTGAAGTATTTATCCCAGAAAAACTGGCAAACACTGCAAATGAGGGCTTCTGTTTCCATCTCTTCTAAAAGAGATGGTTAAACTTATTTCAGTGTACCAGTGTCACCCCCATATTGGTCATTATTTTTGCTATTTCATGTAGTCAAGGATTCTTTACAAATTTATTTCTTTACTCTGCCATTTTGCATCTCACTCCTGCATTCTAGGTTCAATTTCTACCTTGAATGACAGGGGCCTATACCTGCTGTTTCCCTGTTGATGTTAAAATACAAGTTTCTAGGTAATTATGCCTTCACCCCCATCCCTGGGCCCTACAGTACTCTTAATATATGCACATATTCTTGTCTTGGGTCTATGTTTCTTATCCTTAGTGAATTCTTTTTCTTGAGAGAGTAGCTCTGAATTAATCTTTTAAAAAATTGTATCCTACTCGGCATTTTCAGACTTTTGCAATGAAGATACTTTCAGATTATCTTAGTCTGAATTCTTGCTGGTACCACAAGTCTCATTTAATAGGGCATGAAAAGTTTTCTTCAAATGCATGATGCAAATATTTATAGCTAATATAATTGGGATTTAAAAATATTTCCTAAGCAATAGCTATCTGTATAGATAAAATTACTTGTATATGTAAAATTATGTTATAACAATTTTCCCCACTGCATTTTTAATTTTTTGAATATTTCTATCACTAATTCCATTGGGTTTTCCTTACATATATCATCTTTGAATAAGGATGTTAAAAGAAGAGGAAAAGGGAAAAATAGAAAATACAGTAAAAAATGCAAAGGTTATAAACTCCTTAAAGTAACAGAGTTTGTTTGCTTTCTGTTATATACTCCACTTTGCCTAGTACAGTGCTTAACACACAAGAGCTGCTAAAAAATCTAATTTTCAAAAAACAGATGTATGTGCTTAGGTAATCATTGCATTTTCACAAACTAATAATCTTTATAAAATTTATCATGGAAACTAAAATCTCAAATATATAAATTAAACTGCTTATGGAAAAATAATAGCTTTTTATGTTAAAACATAAAATTGGAAAACCTTTAACAAATAAAATCATTTCCTTCAACTGTCTGATTTTTCATTAACATGAGGACAATTCAGAAACAGAATAGAAGCAGCAATGGATAAATAATTTTACTCAGTTAAAAATGTTTTGGCAGTGACAGTTCAAAGACAATAACTAGAATCAAATTAAATGTGTTTTGACAATTTTAAGATACCTTCTGTTCCAGGGTAAGCTGATACTTTTGCTTAACTCTCTTACACTTGTTGAACCAACTGTTCTCATCCATGAGGAAAGGAGGTCCGACATTCTCTGGAGTACTGCTTTCACTACCACTGCTTCCCAAAGTCCTTAGCTCCTCCTCATCACTGCTGATACTATCAGAACTGGGAAGATCAAAATTTTAAGAAAATGAAGTTTAAAATATGGTTCAACTTGATTCTTAAACACTTTTATATTTGCAAACTACGGTGAACAAATTTGAAAATATTTAGCACTAAATACAGAATTATAATCGTATTATAAAGATTTTAGTTTCCTGAAAAAAATGGCAAGCTAGCATGGGCTGCTGACTCCCTCTTAGAAACCAACCCTAGAGATATTACAGAAGCTCAAATAAGGTTTACAGATCTAAGGAATTAACAGATAAACCAAGAATGCCCAAAAGAGAGAGAAAAGATTTCCAGAAAAGAGAACCAGAAATTCTAGATGTGCTGAAAACAGCCCTCTATTTGGTGTATTTCACTGCTGTAGGTGGATCACTGCCTGCCCAATCTTCAATAGAAGGCAGAAAACAGCAGTTCCAGGTAATAATACTGGGATATAAAACAGGGTAGTGTGTCAAGATCAGCTCAGCTTTAGCAAGGAGAAGATAACAGCAGGTTCAGAAGATCCAGTCACTCCTAAGCATTTCCTACTGAGGGGAACAAGAGCAAGCACAGGTAGAGAGAACATCCATAAAAATCCATACTGAAAATTCCAGGACATGAGTATGGCACAGGAGCAGAGCATATGGTGAAAAAACAAAATGGTAGAAGATAAATTCAATAGAGATTAAAGTGCGCCAAGATGACAGCCCAATTTAGAAGAAAAATATTGGGGTTAATCCATGGATACAAGGAGGGGAACATCACATACCAAGGCCTGTTGTGGGATGGAGAACAAAGGGAGGGAGAGCATTAGGACAAATACCTAATGCATGCAGGGCTTAAAACCTCAATGACGGGGTTGATGGGTGCAGCAAACTACCATGACACATGTATAACTATGTAACAAACCTGCACATTCTGCACATGTATCTCAGAACTTAAAGTATAATTTTAAAAAAGAGAAAAATACTGGTGTTAATATACTTAAAAAGAAACATGGAAAAATAAAATTTTAAATGTGAGCAATTCACAGGTAAGAAGTAGAAGCATAAGAACAGTCTGTATTACATTGAGAGTATTCAAAGAAACTATAATCTGTCAAATGAAGGGGCAAACAAAACAAAACAAAAAACCAACCAAACTTGCCAAAGAAAATAAACCCTAGAACAAAAGTAATCACACAAAATTTAAAGGAGTTAAACTCAATAACCAAAAGCCAGATGTTCAGAACCAGTTAAGATAAATAAGGGACTGGGGACATTGGCTCATGCCTGTAATACCAGCACTTTGGGAGGCCAAGGTGGGTGGATCACTTGAGACCAGAAGTTCAAGACCAGCCTGGGCAACATGGTGAAAACCTGTCTCTACCAAAAATACAAGGGCTCAACTCCCTCTCCCTACACAGAGTAGCAGCAGTCCTAAAATACAGTGCAGATCGCCAGCAGCCCTGTTTGTTTCCTGCTGGGTGAAAAGGTTCTTCCTTGGGGCCATTTTGTTGGTAGCAGACAGGTTTTTCCACGAACCTCAGTTGCACTGTGGCCTAAAGATAACGTCTGTCTAAACTGAAGGTTGCAAGCCCTGTGACAGGGAAGCTGACTGCATTCCCGCCTGCCTAGGACAAGGAGTTGATGCAGTCCTCTCAACCCTCATCCCAAAGACCTCAGTGCCTCCTAACATGAACTACTCCTGCCACATGTTAGGGCTGGTGGTCCCACTTGTCATCAGCATACCCTAGAGAGAGCTGGCTCTTACTCTGAAGGGCAACTTACTGAACTGGAGATTGAACTGCATCACCAAATTTAAAAAACCTGGGGACAGAAGGGCATAATGCTAGGGTATGAGATAAGTGCCCTGAGATCTACACACTCTCAGCTCTGCAGAAGATCGTGAGTTGGATCATGTAACCAATACATTGCTACAACAATCAGCATTGGAGGAAGCCACTGCAAAAAATAAAAATAAAAATAAAAATCTATCAATAACCAAGGACTCAGACAGAGCCTTGGCCTCCTGAAAGCACCCAGAAATGAAGTCAAATGATCTCAGACAACATACCTAATAGTCACATCTTAAAGGAGCCTCCTCAGATTAGAAGGAATTAGTGTAAGAACTCTGGCAGCACAAAATGATAGAATGTTTTGACATCTCCAAAGGATTACATTAGCTCTCCAGGAATAGATCTTAACCAAAATGAAAATTCTGATGACAAAGAATTCAAAATGTAGATTATAAAGAAGCTAAATGAGATCCTATGAGCCAGAAGAGATTGAGGATCTTTTTTCAGCCTTCTTAGAGAAAAAATATTCAAGTCAAGGATTTTATATACTGCCAAACTAAGCTTCATCAATGAAGGAGAAATAGTCTTTCCCCAGAGAAGCAAGCATTAAGGCAATTCATCATAATTAGAACAGTCCTACAAATGATCAAAGGAGCTCTAAACATAGAAATAAAAGGACAATAATCACCATCATAAATGCATACATACATATAAAGCTCAGAAAGCCTATAAAGCAATTACACAATTGAGATTACAAAGCAATAGTTATCAACACTATGGCAGGAACAGAATCTGACATAGCCGCACAAAGATATAGGCTGACAAGCTGGATTAAAAACAAGACCCAATCATCTGCTGAGACCCACCTAACAGGTAAATACATGTACAGACTGAAAATGAAGGGTTTGAAAAAGATGTATCATGCAACAGGAAAATGAAAACAATGAGGAATAGCTATTTTCTATCATAAAAAACAGACTTTAAATCAACAACAGTGAAAAAGACAAGGTCATTATATAATGATAAAGAGTTTGATTCAACAAGAAGATTTAACTGTTCTAAATACATATATTTATATATAATTGTTCTCATAATCATTATAATTATATAAAAATATATAATTATAAGGTATATAACAGAAATATAAGATATTATAACATATAAATATAAGATATAACTGTTGTCATGATATAATTATATATATTATTACTGTTATATATATCTGTTCTCATATCATTATAATAATTATGAGAAGTTATTTATATAATAAGTATAATATATATAATTATTATATTATATTTATAATTATATTCATTTACATTATATCATTTTATATATAATTATATATAACTTTTATATATCTATGATTATATATGATTATTATATTATTAGAATGGTTATATCTTCCAATACATAAGTTATACATATATATATTATAACTGTTCTAAATATATATATATATATATACACACACACCCAACACTGGAGCACCCAGATTCATATAACAAATACTACTAGACATAATAAATGATATAGGGCAATACAATAATAGTGGGGGACTTCAACACCCTACTAACAGCCCTAGACAGATCACTGAGGCAGAAATCAATAAAGATACTCTGGACTTAAATTGAATTCTAGATCAAATGGACCTAATAAATATTTATAGAACACGCTACCCAATAACCTCAGAATATATATTTTTCTCATCTGTGCAGAGAACATTCTCCAAAACTGACCATATGGTTGGCCATAAAGCAAGTCTCAATAAATTTTTAAAAATGGAAATCATATCAGATATCTTCTCAGGCCACAGTGGAATAAAATTAGAAATCAATAACATGAGGAACCATCAAAACTATACAACTACATAGAAACTAAATAACTTGCTCCTGGAAGACACTGGGTAAACAAAATAAGGCAAAAATCCAAAATTCTTTTTGAAACACATTAGAAGAGACATAATATACCAAAACCTCTGGGATATGGCAAAAGCAGAGCTAAGAGGAAAGTTTATAGCACTAAATGCTTATATCAAAAAGACAGAAAGATCTCAAATTAGCAACCAAATGTTACACCTCAAGGAACTAAAGACAAAAATAACAAACATCAGAGCAGAACAGAATGAAACTGAGCAAGAAAACCCCACAACAACCCAAAGGATCAACTAAATGAAAAGCTGGTTTTCTGAAAGGTTAAAAAAAATTAATAGACCACTAGCTAGATTAACCATGAAAAAAAAGAGAAAATTAAAATAAGCACAATCAGAAATGATAAAGCTGATATTGCTACTGATACTGCAGAAATATAAAAGATTATCAGTGACTTTTATGAGCCTCTTTATGCACACAAACTAGAAAATCTAGAAAAAATAAATAAGTTTCTGAAACCTACAACTTCCCAATATTGAACCAGGAAGAAACAGAAATCCTGAATAGACCAATAAAAAGTAATGTGAATCAGTAATAAAAAAAAAAAAAAGTCTCCCAACAAAAAAAGAGCACAGGACCAGATGAATTGGGATTTCCTACCCAAAGAAAAAGAAATCATTGTATCCAAAAGATACCCTCCCTTATATGTTTATCACAGCACTATTCACAATAGCAAATATGTGGAATCAACCTAAGTATTCATCAGTAGAGGACTGAATAAAGAAAATGTGGTATGGGGGAGGATCCAAGATGGCTGAATAGGAACAGCTCTGGAGTGCGGTTCCCAACAAGAACAACACAGAGGGTGAGTGCCCACTGCATTTCCAAACAAATTTTCACTGCCCACAGACCAGGAGATTCCTGGGCCAAAAAGCACAACGAGTTTTCAGCATAGCAATTTCAGCCAGTGCTGGGTTAGCACACAGAAACTCACACAAATATGGGTGGCCATTTCAACTGAGGCCTGGAATGCTTGGGAGACAGAGCCTCCCATTCAACTGAAAGAGAGAGGGCAGAGACAGGGAGTCAGGTGATCTGGCTCAGCAGGTACCATCCAGACAAAACAAGCAATCTGAAATGCTCTGGATTGAGAGTTTCACAGCAAGCACAGCGGAACCCAGGATGGTCCATCTCAGAGCGGGGAAGAACCACCACCACTGCAGAGGCAGTCTGCCACTACCAAGGCAATTCATACAGCAGCTGGGCAGAGCCTGTGGCAGTGCAGCAATGCCTATCCTGGAAGAATGTCACTAGACTACTCTGTGCAGGACAGGGCATCTATGAAAAAAGGAGCAGCATGTCAGGAACTTATAAATAAAGCCGACCTTCCTAAGACAGAGCACCTGGGAAAAGAGGCAGTTATGAGTTCTGCTGCAGCAGACTTAAAAGTACCTGTCCAACAGCTCTGCATGGAACAATGGAGCTCCCAGTATAGCACTTGAGCTCCTATAAGGGATAGACTGTCTCCTTATGCAGCTCTCCGACCCACATATACCCAAAGAGTCACCTCATAAAGGAGAGCTCAAGCAGACATCAGGCAGGTACCCTTCTGGGAAGAAGATAACAGAAGAAGAAACTGGCAGCAACCTTTACTGTTCTGCAGCCCCTGCAGGTGATCCCCAGGCAAGCAGGGTCTGGAGTGGACCTCCAGCAGTCCTGCAGCAGAGGAGCCTGACTGTTAGAAGGGAAACTAAGAAACAGAAGGAAATAACTTCATCATAAACAAAGAGGACGCCCACCCAGAGATCCCAACTGAAAGTCACCAACTACAAAGACCACAGGTAGATAGAACCACTAAGATGGGAAGAAACCAGTGCTAAAAGGATGAAAACACCAAAAACCAGATGCCTCTCCTCCTCCAAAGGATCACACTCCTCACCAGCTAGGGATTAAAGATGGATGGAGAATCAATCTGATGAATTGACAGAAACAGGCTTCAGAAGGTGGGTAATAGCAAACGTCTCTGAGCTAAAAGAACATGTGCTAACTCAATGCAAAGAAACTAAGAACATAGAAAAAAGGTTAGATGAGATGCTAACTAGAATAAACAGCCTAGAGAAGAATATAAATGACTTAAGGGAGCTGAAAAACACAGCACAAGAACTTTGTGAAGCATACACAAGTTTCAACAGCCGAATAGACCAAGCAGAAAAAAAGATATCAGAGATTGAAGATCAACTCAATGAAATAAAATGAGAAGGCAAGAATAGAGAAAAAAGACTGAAAAGAAACGAACAAAGCCTCCAAGAAATATGGGATTATGTGAAAAAACCTAATCTACGTTTGATAGGTGTACCTGACTGTGACGGAGAGAATGAATCCAAGCTGGAAAACACTCTTCAGGATATTACCCAGGAAACTTCCCCAACCTAGCAAGGCAGGCCAATATTCTAGTCCAGGAAATAAAGAGAACACCACAAAGATACTCCTCAAGAAGAGCAACCCCAAGGCACATAATCGTCAGATTCACCAGGGTTGAAATGAAGGAAAAAATGCTAAGGGCAGCCAGAGAGAAAGGTTAGGTTACCCACAAAGAGAAGCCCATCAGACTCACAGCAGATCTCGCGTCAGAAATCCTACAAGCCAGAAGAGAGTTGGGGGCAATATTCAACATCCTTAAAGAAAAGAACTTTCCACTTAGAATTTCACAGCCAGCCAAATTAAGCTTCATAAGTGAAGGAGAAAGAAAATCCTTTATGGACAAGCAATTGCTGAGAGATTTTGTCATCACCAGGCCTACTTTACAAGAGCTCCTGAAAGAAGCACTAAACAAGGAAAGGAACAACCAGTACTAGCCACTCCAAAAATGTACCAAATGGTAAAGACCATTGACACAATGAAAAATACGTCAACTAATGGGCAAAACATCCAGCTAGCATCAAAATGGTAGGATCAGATTCACACATAACAATATTAACCTTGAATGTAAATGGGATAAATGCCCCAATCAATAGACGCAGACTGGCAAATTGGATAAAAAGTCAAGACCCATGGGTGTGCTGTATTCAGGAAACCCATCTCATATATAAGGACACATATAGCCTCAAAATAAAGGGATGGAGGAAGATTTACCAAGCAAATGGAGAGCAAAATAAAATAAAATTTAAAAAAAGCAGGAGTTGCAATCCTAGTCTCTGATAAAATGGACTTTAACAAAGATCAAAAGAGACAAGGGCATTACATAATGGTAAAAGGATCAATGAAACAAGAAGAGCTAACAATTCTAAATATATACACCCCCAATACAGGAGCATCCAGGTACATAAAGCAAGTTTTTAATGACCTACAAAGAGACTCAGACTCCCACACAATTACAGTGGGAGATTTTATCACTCCACTGTCAATATTAGATCAACAAGACAGAAAATTAACAAGAATATCCAGGACTTGAAGTCAGATCTGGACCAAGTGGACCTAATAGACATCTACAGAACTCTCCACTCCAAATCCATAGAACATACTTTCTTCTCAGCACTGCATTGCACCTACTCTAAAACTGACCACATAATTAGAAGTGAATCACTCCCCAGCAAAGGCAAAAGAACGGATATCATATCAAACAGTCTCTCAGACCACAGAGCAATCAAATTAGAACTCAGAATTAAGAAACTAACTCACAACTGCACAACTTCATGAAAAATAAACAACTGGCTCCTGAATGCTGACTGGATACACAATGAAATGAAGGCAGAAATAAAGATGTTCTTTGAAACCAATGAGAACAAAGACACAATGTACCAGAGTCTCGGGGACACATTTAAAGCAGTGTCTAGTGGGTAATTTATAGCAATAAATGCCCACATGAGAAGCGAGGAAAGATCTAAAATCAACACCCTATCATCAAAATTAAAAGAGCTAGAGGAGCAGGATCAAAAAAACTCAAAAGCTAGCAGAAGACAAGAAATAACTAAGATCAGAGCAGAACCGAAGGAGATAGAGACACAAAATGCCCTTCAAAAAAATCAACAAATCCAGGAGCTGGTTTTTTGAAAAGATCAACAAAATAAACAGACTGCCAGCCAGATTAATAAAAAAGAAAAAGGAGAAGAATGAAAAAGATGCAATGAAAAACAATAAAGAGGATATTACCACTGATTCCACAGAAATACAGACTACAATCAGAGATTACTACAAACAACTCTATGCACATAAACCAGTAAACCTGGAAGAAATGGATAAATTCCTGGACACTTGCACCATCCCAAGCCTAAACCAGGAAGAAGTTGAAATCCTGACTAGACCAATAACAAGGGCTGAAGTTGAGGTAGCAATTAATAGCCTACCAACCAAAAAAAGTCCAGGTCCAGATGGGTTCACAGCTGAATTCTACCAGATATACAAAGAGGAGCTGGTACTATTCCTTCCAAAACTATTCCAAACAATACAAAAAGAGGCAATCCTTCCCAAATCACTTTATGAGACCAACATCATCCTGATACCAAAACCCAGAAGAGACTGAACCAAAAAAAGAAAACTTCAGGCCAATATCTATGATAAACATAGACGCAAAAATCTTCAATAAAATACTGGCGATCCAAGATGGTGAATTAGGAGCAGCTCAGGTTTGCCGCTCCCAGTGAAAGTGCAGAGGGTGAGTGGACGCCGCATTTCCAGACGGATTTTTATTATCCCCAGACCAGGAGATTCCCAGGTGGAGCAGCCCCACAGGTCGCCAGTGCGGCTGTTTTGGCCGGCGCGGCTGTTTCGGCCGGCGCGGCTGCTTTGCCGGCGCTGCGGCGCGGCGGGTCTCCGTACAAAATCCACTGGTCTGTGTGCCCTTTGAACTGG
>CAUYQU010015510.1:0-14349 GCA_963574635.1 Cheracebus regulus
TAAATCACTCTTCAGCAATTGCATAGCATTTCACAGGTTTAAATAAAATATTGGTTGGCTGCTTGTTTGTTATTTTCATCCCTTATTCCTTCCTGTCGCCATTGTTAAGCACAATTATTGGCATAAAAGAGGTTTTTAATACCCATTTTTAGACTGCATTCTAGTCTGGGCAATAAAACAAGAATCCCGTTCTCTCTCCCTTTTTCTCTTCCTCTTTCTTTCTTTCATTCTTTCTTTTGCTCTTTCTTTCTCCTTTTCTCTCTTCTTTCTTTTTAAAAAAAAGAAAGAAAAAGAAAAAACAAGAGGCTTTTAATTTACTAGTAAAATATTCACTAAGAAAAACACCTAAATGTAACCTATTAAATGAAAAAGTCAAAATCTTTGCTTTACTTGCTCTTTCCTTATTACGTGACTTTCTAAAGAAATCTCTTGCTTAAAAGGTTAGTGTCTGCTACAATACTCCACATAAACTTGCACATTCAATTGAAAAATGCTTTGACAACATCTATTGGCCTTAAAACAATCATTCCCCTGCAATGTAAAATGCAAAACAAACATTCTTGCTCCTATCAAACTCAGTTCTGCTTCCCCATTATTTGAATCCAGTAATCAAAGGCTCAGCATTTGAGATACTCTTCTACAAGTCTATCCTTTAAATGTTTGAAGACATTCATGTCCAAGTAAATTTCTGCTAGAAATTTTGAGTTCATTCAATCATCTTCTTTGTGGTTGTTCCCATAACGGTCTTTACTACATTAATGTTTCTTTCAGAGTTTGCCATTCAAAGAGAAATACTATGCTCTAGGTATGATCTCATCCAAGTCAAATGAGATGATGCTCCACATTATTTTAGGTACTAAATACCTATTAGTGAAAACTAAGATCTTATCTTTATGAGGAGGCAAAAATTATTACAATGCTTTCTACAGTCAACCTTTGCAACAATGAGAGACCTATGTGGACAAGTCAGTTTACTATGTCAGTAACAGTTCCACTGTATTGAGTTAAAGGTAACTGGAATGCCATGTCATAGAACATCTCATTTATAATAAGCATAAACAAATCCGATTGAAAACTTGAGAAAAATTACTGTCCTTCCCCAGAAAATACACATATAATATTCTATTCCTTATAAGTTGAGGCCTTTCACAGGTGCCTGCAGCCCATCTTAGAGATCTTAGAGCCATCTATTCACTATTACATCCCCAACTGCTTAGTATAGTGCCTATTTCACAAGAAGGTATGTAATACAACTTATAAATTTAATTAAAAGAATGTTAGTATGGCAATCAGGTGTTTCAAAATTGAATTTCATTATACAAAATCAGAGTCAATAAACCAAATGGTTTCTCAATGGTCCCAAATATTTCTATATTATTTGGGCAATGTTACCTGGCTCATTTGTAGATAGGAATATATATATTCATAGATGTCATCAAAATGGCTAAAAATAACCTGGAGACCAGTTTTCTAAAGAAGTCTATGGTCGTTAAAATGAGAAAACTATAGGATGGGCCTGGTGGCTCACGCCTGTAATCCTAGCACTCTGGGAGGCCAAGGCAAGTGAATAGCTTGTGCTTGGGAATTTGAGACCAGTGTGGTCAACATGGTGAAACCCCGTCTCTACTAAAAGTACAAAAATTAGCCATGCATGGTGGCGCACACCTGTAATCCCAGCTACCTGGGAGGCTGAGGCAGAAGAGTCGCTTGAACCCAGGAGGCAGAGGTTGCAGTGAGCTGAGATCACACTACTGCACTCCACACTCCAGCCTAGGTGACAAAGCGAGATCCTGTCTCAACAAAAAAAAAAAAAAAGAGAAAACTGTGAGCAGGCATTATTCTACATAAGCATTTCCTTCTGAACAATTGCCACACACACCATTTTATGTTTATCAAAAACAAATTTTAACAAATGGAAAGAAGTTTTGTGTGTTTAGTGTGTGTGTGTGTGTGTGTGTGTGTGTGTGTGAGAGAGAGAGAGAGAGAGAGAGAGAGAGAGAGAGAGAGAGAGAGAGAGAGAAAAGGACAGAAGCCCAAGGAATAAAACATGGATAAATGATCAAGAATGAGACGGAGAGAGAGAGAGAGAGAGACAGAGAGAGAAATAGAAAGAGAGAGAATGTGTGTGTGTGTGTGTGTGTGTGTGTGTGTGTGTGTGTGTGTGTGTTTGAAAAGGGCAGAAGCCCAAGGAATAAAGCATGGAGAAACAGTCAAAGATGAGATGAGGCAAAAGTAACATCAGTGGAATATTCTGACCTTTCTGCTGATAAGTATTTCTTTAGTGAATAAACTAAATTTCAATCTTTGGGGTTAGAAATGTTGTAAGAAAAGCAAATAGTTAAAAGAAGGGAAACAAAAAGAGAAAAGATTTATTGAGCATGTATTACAGTGCCAGCACCATTTGTCATATATTCTTCACAACAACTTTTTGAGGAAGTATTATCATCTTCATTTTAAAGTAACGGAATGTAACTCTCAGAAGAATTAGGTACAGTTAGCCCTCCATATCCACAGATCGAAATTATCTAGAAAAAAATAAAACTAATACAAGTATAAAAATACAAATTAAAAATACAGTACAACAATTTTAGACCTAGCATTTACATTGCATTAAGTATCATAAGCATATGGGAGGATGTGCATAGGCTATACACAAACATTATGTAAGGGACTCAAGCATTTGCAGATTTTGTTATCCATTAGGGTCCTGGAACCAGTGCCCCATGGACACCAAGGGACACATGTAATGTGTCTACAGATGGTAAATGGGCGAACCCAGATTCAAACATAATTGTTAACTCTAAAATCTCACATCATGCATTAAGGTACAATCTACTTAAAACAGTATACGTTAGACTTTTTTTTTTTCTTGAGACTGGTTCTGTTCCGTCACCTAGGCTGGAGAGCAGTGACGTGATCTTGGCTCACTGCAACCTCTGCCTGCCAGGTTCAAGTAACTCTCCTGCCTCAGCCTCCCAGGTAGCTGAGACTATAGGCATGTGCCACTACGCTTGACTAATTTTTCACCATGCTAGCCAGGCTGGTCTCAAACTCCTGACCTTATGATCCTCCCGCCTCGGTCTCCCAGAGTGCTGAGATTACAAGCATGAGCCACGGTGCCTGGCCCATTGAACATTATTTTAAACAAGTATAAGTGATCAACAGTAATTGATATTTCCCTGTCATATTTTCTTCATCGACAAAGAAAAAACAATGTTTTAAACAACTACACAAGGTTAACATGGGAAATAATAGAAACAGTGGTATAATGTCATGAATAGACCATACTTGGTCTTTGTATTCATGGGAGAAATGGTAAATAAATTTTGCTTTAGGACTACTTTGTTTACCTCCATTTAGCAAATTAATTACAAGGAAACTAATGTAATGATACATGCTTATAAAACAATTTCTCATGAGATTAATCAATTCACATTTACTCTTAGGGAATGAAAACTGAGCTTTTCTATAGGTTATTTCTTCAAAGCATTAATAAATAATTACAAACAGAAATCTGCTGGAATTCAAAATGGGGCAAAAAAAAGATATGAGTTAATGTCAAGTTTTTCATAAGCTAGCAGTTAGATATCTATGAGTTTCCCCTACTTTATAAGACCGCTTATAGTTTCTAAATTAATACATACTGTGATATTAGCAGAATATTTCTAAATAATAAAGTTATAATGACAGATAATTAAAGACACAAAGATTCTGAATAAAGGTCCTAGTATTACTCATTGTTTTTTTTTTTTTTACAGCTATTATTTCATATATAAACCATGAGTTTTTTAAAGTTATATTTCACGGTTATATATTAAATGTTTCTGTTAAAATATATTTGTCAACACAAAAAATCAAGATTTTTAAAAAGAGAACTATGACAAAAAAGTGCAATGTTCCCCAGATTTCCTCAGAACTTCAATAAACAAATATGTGCACAGCAAACAGAAAATATACCGTGTCAAAGTGAATTGAACGAATTATATAATTAGAAACAGTTAATGCCGAATAGAAAAGTATAGCTAAATAAGAACCAAACAATGTTTTTCTTGTGCTTTCATCTAACAATGTATTTTTCCGTCCATATTATTTATAATTATTCACATTCTGGCTTCCTGAAAAATACGTGTATATAATATGGACTGAATTGCTAAATATATTCATTGACTTGACAAATAAAAAACCAAGTGCACACTATGGGTACTGTGCTGGATACTAGGTGAGGCCCTGAAAATTCCCAAAACCTACACATGGAAAAACTACTTCTGTCTCATAAATAACATCCTAGCCAAAACGAGATCAATGTACAAAACACACAAATAAGTGTAAAAAGTTTCCAATAAAAGATACCTGACAATGCATTTCCACGAAGAGCCATCTTGATCATCTTGTTCTTCTATGTACATTCTGACATTGTGATCTTGATCCAATTGGTACCAGTACATGAGGCCATCTTTGTCTCGCCCAATTGGCTGGAGACGCATAGTATCAGCATCCTCCTCATTAATAATATTCTTGAATTTGAGATTGTCATCAAACTGACACTCGCAGAGGTACTGAAAAATAGTCGTAACATGGCTTAAAATACCTCCCAAATATTTCTCCATCACAATAAATATGATACAACCGTAGAACTCATTCAGGAAAAGCGGCAGACAGAACACATATACTGTATTCCTTCTTTCACTATCCTCTCCCCACTTTCATACAAACTGTTTAGTCGATATTTTAAGATAACATTTTATATTAATATCATACTAATTTATAGGTTTAACACAACCACTGACACACAAATCAAGTTTTACTTCAAAAGGAATGAGTCTGTTTGCAGTAAGAACTCTCAAACCATCTCATGGTATAAGATTTTCTGTTTTAGGCCCGGCATGGTGGCTCACACCTGTAATCCCAGCACTTTGGGAGGTCAAGGCAGGAGGAGCACTTGAGTTCAGGAGTTAAAGACCAGCCTCGGCAACATGGCAAAACCCCATCTCTACAAAAAAGACAAAAATTGGCCAGGTGTGGTGGTGCACACCTATAACCGCAGCTATTTAGGGGGCTGGAAGGTTGAAGCTGCAGTGAGCTGTGATCTCGCCACTGTACTCCAGCTTGGGCAACATAGGAAGACCCTGTCCACAAAAATATTTTTTTATTTAAAAATTTAAATTTTTTTGTTTTTACATTTTGTTTTATAAATGACAAATAAAAATTGCTTATCTTTATCGTATACACCATGGTATTCTGATATACGTGTATAGTGTGGAATGGCTAAACCAAGCTAATTAACGTAACACATCTACTACCTAACGTACTTAGAATTTTTGGTGGTGAGAACATTTAAAATCTGCCCTCTTAGTAATTTTCAAATATATTATATATTGTTATTATCTCTAGTTACCATGTTGTACAACTGATCTCCTAAACTAATTGCTCCTGTCTGACTTTTTGTAACCTGGGCCATTATCTCCCGAGTCTACCCCTCACCTCCCTAATCCCTGGTAATCAATACTCTATTTTGATTCTGTGAGTCTGACTCTTAAATTCCACATTAAGAAATAAATCACCAAAATAAATTTCGGTGCCTGAGTTGTTTTATTTAACATAACATCCTCCAGATTCAACTGTGTTGCCACAAAAGTGGGAATCTCCTGCTTATACATTCTTCTGTTGACAGACATTTAGAATGATCCTGTATTTTGGTTATTGTGATTAATGATGCAGTAAAACGGGAGTGGAGATACCACTTCAAGAAACAAATTTCACTTCCTCTGGATATATCTAGTGGGATGTTGAATCATATGGTAGTTCTACTTCGAATTTTTTGAGAAACCTCCATGCTATTTTCCATAATGGCTGAACTAATTTACATTCTCACAATCAGTGTACAAGGGTTCCTTTTCTATACAACTTTACCAAACTTGTTATGTCTTGTCATTTTGATAATAACCATCCTAATAAGCATGAAATGATATTCCATTGTGGTTTTAATCCACATTTCCCTGATAATTAGTGATGTTGAGTATTTATTCACATATCTGTTGGCCATTTACTACGTCTTCTTCTGAGAAATGTCTGTGGAAGTCCTTTGCTCATTTTTACATCACATTACTTGTTTTCTTGCTGTTGCCTGAGTTCGTTATATGGTTTGAATATTAAACTCTTCTAGTAGTTTTATACATTCAGGTCTTATAGTTAAGTCTTTAACCCACTAAGATAACACCTGTGTATGGTGTTAAGATAAGGGTCTAACTTCATTCTCCTGCGTGTGGATCACCAGTTTTCTCAGGACCATATATTAAATAGACTGTCCTTTGCCTAGTGTGTAATCTTGATACCACTATCAAAAAGCAACTGACCATAAATACATGGGTTTGTTTCTGGGCTTTCTGTCCTGTTACAGTGGTTGATGTATCTGCTTTTTACCAGTACCGTGTTGTTTTGATTACTATGACTTAGTAGATTTTGAGATCGGGTAGTATGATGCCTCTAGTTTTGTTCTTTTGGCATATGATTGCTTTGGTTATTCAGGGTGCTGTGGTTCCATTTGAATTTTAGGGTTGCTTTTTATTTCTGTGAACAATGCCATTGGAATTTGATAGAGATTGCACTGAATCTGTAGATCGCTTTGAGCAATATGGATTTTTTTTTTCTTTTCCTTTTTTTTTGAGACAAGAGTCTCACTCTGACATCAGGCTGGAGTGCAGTGGCGCAATCTTGGCTCACTGCAACCTCCGCCTCCTGGATTCAAGCAATTCTCCTGCCTCAGCCTCCCAAGTAGCTGGGACTACCAGTACATGCCACCATGCCCAGCTAACTTTTGTATTTTAGTAGAGATGGGGTTTCACCATGTTGGCCAGGATGGTCTTGATCTCTCGACCTCGTGATCCGCCCACCTCAGCCTCCCAAAATGCTGGGATTACAGGCATGAGCCACCTGGTCCAGCTGGGTATCTTAACAAGATTAATTCTACTAATCCATGAAAACAGGACATCTTTTCATTTATTTGTCTTTTCTTTCATTAATGTTTTGTAGTTTTCAGTGTAGAGATCTTTCACCTCTTTGGTCAAATTTATTCCTAAATATTTTCTGATGCTATTGCAATGAATTTTTTAATTTTTTGGATAGTTTGTGATCTGTGATTAGAAACACTGATTTTTATATATTGATTTTGCATCTTTCAATTTTACTGAATTCATTTATTAGTTCCAATAGTCTGTTGACAGAATCTCTAGGATGTTTCATACACAAAATCATAAAAACAAAATAAAACAAAAATCATGTCATCTGCAAACAGTGACAATTTAACTTCTTACTTTCCAATTCAGATGACTTCTTTTTGTATCTAACTGCTCTGACTAGGACTGCCAGTACTATGTTGAATATAAGTGGCAAGTGGGTGTCCTTATCTTGCTCCTGATGCTAAAGGAAAAGCTTCCGGTTTTTCCACTATTGAGTACAATATAAGCTGTGGGGTTGTCTTACATGACCTTTATTGCGCGGATACATATTCTTTTCATACCTAATTTGTTGTGAGTTTTTATCATAAAAGAACAGTTGGATTTTTTCTGCATGTATTCTGATAATATAATATTTGTCCTTCATTCTCTTAATGTGGAGCATCACAATTTTATTTAATTAATTATTATTATTATTTTTAGACAGTCTCACTCTCTCACCCAGGCTGGAGTACAGTGGCATGATCTTGTCTCACTGCAACCTCTGCCTCCAGAGCTCAAGTGATTCTCCTGCCTCAGCCTCCGTCTTAGCTGGAATTACAGGTATGCACCACCATGCCTAGCTAATTTTTGTACTTTTAGTAGAGATGGATTTCACCATGTTGGCCAGGCTGGTCCTGAACTTCTGACCTCAAGTGATCTGCTCACCTCAGCCTCCCAAATGTTGGGGTTACAGGCATGAGACACCCTGCCTGGTTTATTTATTTTTTAAAGTTAGAGTCTCACTCTGTCACCCAGGGTGGGGCACAATCACACTTCAAGCAACCCTCTGTCTCAACCTCCCCAGTAGCTAGGACTACAGGTGTATGCCACCACATTCAGCTAGCTTTTCAAAATCTTTTTTAGAAAACTGGTTTCACTGTGTTGCCCAGGTTGGTCTTGAACTCCTGGGCTCAAGTGATTTTCCTGCCTCGGCCTCCCAAAGTGCTGAGATTACAGGTGTGAGCCACTGTACCCAGCCATACATCACATTTACTGATTTGTGTATGATGAACAATTCTTGCATTCCAGGATAAATCCCATTTGTTCATGGTAAATGATCCCATTTATGTGCTGTTGCCTTTGGTTGCTAGTATTTTGTTAAGGATTTTTGCATGTGTGTTCATCAGGAATATTTCCTTTCTTATAGTGTTTGTGTCCAGCTTTGAGATCAGTATAATGCTGGCCTTATAAAATTCATCTGGAAGTATTTTCTACTCTTCAGTTTTTTAGAGGAGTCTGAGAAGGACTAGTATTAGCCATTCTTTAAATATTTGGTAGAATTCAGTTGTGAAGCCATCATGCCCTGGGCTTTTCTCTAATGGGACATTTTTGACTACTGGTTCAATTTTCTTACTTGTTACTGGTTTGTTCAGATTTTCTATTTCTCGGTAATTCAGTCTTGGTAAAATATGTGCTTCTATTATTTATCCTTATTTTTCTATATCATCCAAACGTTCATAGTTGTCTCTTATGATCCTTTATATTTCTGTGGTATTGCTTATAACGTCTTCACCTTAATTTCTGATTTAGGTCTTCTTACTTAGCCTAGCTCAAGGCTGTCAGTTTTGTTTATCTTTTCAAAAACCAACTCTTAGTTTTGTTTATCTTTTCTACCAATTTTTTCTAGTCTCTATTTCACTGAATTTTGCTCTGATCTTGGTTATTTTCTTCCTTCTACTAAGTTTGGGTTTAGTTTGTTCTTCTAGTTTCTTGTAATGTAACATTAGGTTGTCATTTGAGATCTTTCTTCTTTTTTAATATGCCCATTGATTGCTATAAATTTCCCTCTTAGATTTGCTTTTGCTGGATTTTGTAAGTTCTGGCATGTTGAATTTCCATTTTCATTTCTCTCAAGATTTTTAAAATTTCCTTTTGGATTTGTTTTTAACATGTTGGTTATTCAGCAGTCATGGTATAAAACTTTCAATAATTCTTTATCTCTTCAGGTTCTTGATTATTCTTCTTCAAAAGACTATCTGTTTTTGAAAGCCTGAGACATATGCAGTTTTCAAGGAAGGTAGATTTTCACTGATAGCTGCCTCTGGAAAATTCTGTTAATAAAAAGATACTCACATACTAGATTGGAAGAACTACATTTTGTTATGTATTTTGTAGATGATTAGGGTATAAGTCAGATTTCTTCCTGAGTCTCTCTGCCGGGGCAGAGAGCCTATTATAGCCTTTACACCTTGACCTATGTCAGGTATCCCAGTAGTCTCTAAATATTTTTGATCAAGCATCCTTATTACTAAAAAATTTATAACACACCCTGAAAAGTTATATGTATTATATATACTTCCTTATGTATTTACATAATAATGCATAATATACACACTAAAATACATAATACTAAAGTGTTACATATGTTATAAGAATGCACAAAAAGGTATTTCAAAAATTGGGATTAATAAAAGTTATGAGTACAATTTCTATAACTTTCGACTCCCAAAGAATCACCCTAATTACCCTCTTGGGACCACAAGCTGGTATAGAGACAGATGAACCTGCATGATTGTACACCCTAAAATCTGAGTTTACCATGACTTTTGGTTTTCTGAGAAAAGTATGTTACAGATCTTGAAGACTTCTGTGGAGGCTCCAACAGCAGTCAACATCTAACAGCAAAATAACAGCTACTCTATGATCTTATCTAGCTACAAAATAATAATATGTACACTGCTATTATATTTTAAAGATCATGATAAAATCTTGAGGCTTTCTGAATAATAAGCCTACTTACAAAACACTATAAATTTTAGAAGTAGCAAAAACTTCCTTAATGTTTTCACAAAGAATATTTTTTCCCCTCTATTATATTGGCCACTTTGCTACTAATGAGGGGCCAACAGTAAGGAGTGGGCAGGAAAAGAAAACTCGAACTTGTAAAAAAGCCTACTTTGAGATGACCCATTTAAATCAAGTTGGTTTGGTTATGTGAGGGTTTATCAAGTATGAAATGACATGCTCCTAGTCATCTAGAAGACAATAACAAATTGCTAATTTAGTAAGTCAGTAGAAAATTATCCACAGTTTACAGTATATAGTAATGATTGTGAAGGTTGAAAACAATGAATAAAACTAATTTGGAGCAACTGCTTGCCCATGTTATTACTGTCCCTACAAGAGATAATTAAACATAGTATACTTATATTTTTTAAAAAACAGTACTTTAAAGAATAGATTGTCACAAAAAAATAGAAGGAAAGACTACATTGTCCTCTTCTACTAATAATAAAAGTGTCTACTTTTTATTTTCCAATTTAACCAGGAGTCAAAAGTGAAATTTTAAAGTAACTGTAACAAATAATAAATTTATTACCTTTAAGAGTGCTAGTTTGCATTCAACACTCATTTCAAGATAGCCCTTCTTCTCCATCTCCCATGCCCAGGTACTGTTAAACTCTTGGCATATCTGTCAGATAAAGTTAATATCTTAAAACATGAAAGCAATTTTCATTTACATTGGTAGACTTGTACAACTATGCTATCTGTTCTGTTAATACATGTTTATAAAGGAAAGGGGTTACACTAAACAGTCCAATTTACTTGTACCTAAAATGCATACTACTAAAATGATCAAAAATGTTTACTATTGTTTAATAACCAAATTTAAGGTAAGGTAAGAAGGGATCTCTGTGGCTCTCTCTTCTGCTATCAAGAACTTTATACACATTTTATAGATATATTTTCCCACATGAGAGTAATTATTGGATTCCATCTCTCCAAATGGCTGGAAGTTCCTTAAGGGCAAGGACAAAGCTATTCATCTGCACGCCTAGGACAGAATCAGGTTCAAAAAACATGCCAAATTGTATACACACTTTTAACCACAACTCTCTCCACCTGTTTTCCTATTTTGGGGTAGAGTTAAAATTCCATTGCTCGGCATATGAAAACTTACGTAACTTGGCTTTAAGGTAAATGTCTAGGCTTCTCTTTCTACACAAGCACTTCAGGCAAACCAGAGCCTCTGTGACAGGCCAGAGAAAGATGATCTGAATAACCACTGCGCTTAAAAGCCAGAGCAGGAAGCTTTCTCTCATTTCAGCAGCATCCCCCTAACCTAGAGGTCAGAGGAAGCCAGTAAGGGAGGTTAACACAGTAAAATGCAAATGAGTTCTATGACCTCTGTGAGCTAGTTTTTTCAGCAATAAAATGGGAACAGTAATAATATTACCTTAAAGTAGGCATAAAATAACATAAAATGTCAGCAATTTCACTTATTTCTTGTAATTCAAGGAGCCAGGAGTGTAATGAGGGCCAAAAAAGAAGAACCAACATAAGGCAAGAGATTATCCTGGAGTACAGGCAATGCCCTAGACAGGAGAAAAATAAACTGGCTCTCTCAGGTAGGTTACCGTTTTCCTAGCCTGCACTAGTATCATCTTTTCATCGATCTGTATAATAAAATCATAGGAAATCAGTATTAATATAGAAAAAGAATATAAAACAAGCACATGGCCAGGAACAATACAGGATCTTTTTTTTTTGAGGTAGATCTCACTCTGTCACCCAGGGTAGGGTGGCACGATCACAGCTTACTGCAACCTTAACCTCCCTGGGCTCAGGTGATCCTCCCACCTCAGCCTCCTAAGGAGCTGGGACTACAGGAACGTGCCACCACACCTGGCTGATTTTTGTATTTTTCGTAGAGACAGGGTTTCTCCATGTTGCCCAGATGGACAACGGACAGTCTTAAAAGACTCACAGGAAGCATGAGTTTCCCATTCCCTAGAATATTACACTTCCTCTGGCTGACACTGTTACGTTTCTTTTGAGAGAAAAAAACAGATATACAGAAAATGGGAAAAATCAAAATATTGCATGAGAAAGACCCTAAAGTGATTATATCAAAAGCTAAACTGTCAGAATGTGAATAGACATTTTACCACAATGAGAAAGATAATAATAAATGTTGGTGAGAATACGGAAAAATGTGAATGTTCACAGGTTGTTAGTGGGAACGTAAAATGGTACGGTTGCCTTGGAAAACAGCTTGGCAGTTCCTAAAATGTCAATATTTAGCTACCATATGACTTAGCCATTACACTCCTAAGTATTTACACAAGAAAAAAGAAAACATACGTCCATAAAAAAATCTTGTACACAAATGTTCATAGCAGTATTATTCACAACTTCTAAAAGGTGGAAACAACTCAAATGTTCACTAACAGGTGAATCAATAAACTGTGGTACATCACACAGTGGAATTTCATGTAGCCATAAAAAGAAATGAGGTAATGATGCACTACAGCATGGATGAGGCTTGAAAACATGTTAAGTGAAAGAAACCAGACACAAAAGGCCACATATTGCATGATTCCATGTATATGAAATGTCCAGAATAGTCAAATCCACATAGATAAAGTAGACTAGCAGTTCCCAGTGGACAGGGGAAGGAAGGAATGGGAAATGACTGCTGATAGGTATGTAATTTCTTTTCAGAGTGATAAAAGTGCTCTCAATTAGGATAACAGTGATGACTGCACATTCCCTGTAACTATACTAACACTAAATTGTTTATTCTCAAAGAGTAAATTTTACAGTCTGTGAATATCTCAAATTTTTAAAAATAAGAGACAATCAACAATGCAGAGTCCAGCTTATGATATGAATGAAGCATTTATTGAGTGCTCAGTTGAGTATCACGCCCCTAGAAGAAGACAACATTGGCTGACTATCCAAGAGGCTAATGCTGAGTATGGAGAAGCTTATTCTCAGTATCTTAGAGGTGAAAAACGACACAGCTCCAAAGTTTGGCCAACAACCCAGATGTTGAGGCACAGCTAATGGCTCACAGTGTCACAAATTCCAAAAACAGCTAACAACTATTGATTTAACATTTATGTGCAAAAGGGGAGGAAATAAAAAGAAAAATGGATATAAAGATGATAAAAAATCCTTTGCCCCCACACTGCTTAACTCAAATTTACTGACCTTTATTTATAGTATTTAGGGGTACAATTCTTTTGTTGTGCAGATTTCAAAGTAAATTTACTACTCATTTTGTATTTCTTTAAGGGCAATTTAGACATACTGCTGTGCAATTTGATGTTTAAAAAAAAAACCACTAATTAGCTATGTACAAAATAGTCATAACCTACTGTTACCACAAAATAAATGCTGCAAATAAAATTTGCAAATAAAAAGAATATTCAAAAAGACTCTAAATAATTTTTATGAAAAGCTATTTAATTTACACCAGGGATAAGCAAACTTTTTCTCAAGGCCCAAACAAGAAATAATTTAGGCATTGTGGTCTCTCTTCCAACTATTCAAATCTACTATCATAGTGCAAAATCAGCCATAGAATATATGTAAATGAAAAAGCATGGCTGTATTCCAGTAACACTTTGTTTATGGATAATAAATTTGAATTTCATATAATTTTTACATGTCACAAAATATTATTATTCTTTTGATTTTTTTTCTCCCAATCATCTAAATATATAAAAACCATTCTTAGCTTTTCGAGACAAGTAGCAGGCAGGATGTGGCTCATGAGCTATAGTCTGCCTAGGGAGCCAGAAACTAGCTGTGTCTATCAAAGACTGCCTATAATAGTGAATTCTTGGGTCCTGGAAGGAACCAGATCCCAATTACATTGGTAATTTATATTAATTCCCCATGCTCCAAGTTGATTCTGACCAAGAAGCATTATAATTATAATTTGGTTTTACATGCAATTTCTCTTCAGGGAGGGAATGTTCTACTATCTAAAACATGAACAATTTGACATAACATTCATACCTATTATTACCATATCATTATTCTGTAATACTTGTTCTGGCTGGGCGTGGTGGCTGACGCCTGTAATCACAGCACTTTGGGAGCTCGAGGCAGATCACAAGGTCAGGAGTGTCTGGTAAAGGACTTTTGGCCCCGTTCTCCAGCCATGTGGAAAGGGCCTAATTCCCGATAAGGAAGGCTTTCCTCACCCCCCACCCCCACCCCGCCACGGGGAGAGTCCTTTGTCTCACTCTATCGTGGCCCGGCCCAACACCAGCAACCTCCCCCACCCAGCAGTCCACTGAACCAATCACCATCCGCCCCATCAACTCTCCCGTAACTTCCTGCACCACAAACTCCCGCCCGGCAGACTTTTCTGCCCAGCAACTAACCTAGCCAATCACTA
>CAUYQU010015511.1:0-25143 GCA_963574635.1 Cheracebus regulus
ACTTAGACTCCCACACAATAATAGTGGGAGACTTTAACATTACACTGTCAATATTAGACAGATCAATGAGATAGAAAATTAACAAGGATACCCAGGACTTGAACTCAGACCTGGAACAACTAGACTTAACAAATATTTACATAACTCTCCTCCCCAAATCCACAAAACATATATTTTTCTCAATATCACATTATACCTATTTTAAAAGTGACCACAGAATTGGAAGTAAATCACTCCTCAGCAATTGCATAGCATTTCTCAGGTTTAAATAAAATATTAGTTGGCTGCTTATTTGTTATTTTCATCCCCTATTCCTTCCTGTCTCCATTGTTAAGCACAATTATTGGCATAAAAGAGGTTTTTAATACTCATTTTTAAACTGCATTCTAGCCGGGGCAATAAAACAAGAATCCCATTCTCTCTCCCTCTTTCTTTTCCTCTTTTTTTCTCTCTTTCATTCTTTTTTTTTCTTTCTTTTGCTATTTCTTTCTTTCTCCTTTTCTCTCTTTTTCAAAAAAAATAAATAAATAAAAAATAAAACAATAAAATAAAATAAAAAAAGAAAACTTCAGGCCAATATCCATGATGAACACTGATGCAAAAATCTTCAATAAAATACTGGCAAACCAAATTCAACAGCACATCAAAAAGCTTATCCATCACGATCAAGTAGGCTTCATCCCAGGGATGCAAGGCTGGTTCAACATACACAAATCTATAAATGTAATCCATCACATAAATAGAATCAAAGACAAAAACCACATGATTATCTCAATAGAAACAGAGAAGACCTCTGACAAAATTCAACAGCCCTTTATGCTAAAAACTCTCAATAAACTAGGTATCCATGGAAATTATCTCAAAATAATAAAAGCTATTTATGACAAACCCACAGCCAACATCATACTGAATGGGCAAAAACTGGAAGCATTCCCTTTGAAAACTGGCACCAGACAAGAGTGCCCTCTCTCACCATTCCTATTCAACATAGTGTTGGAAGTTCTAGCCAGAGCAATCAAGCAAGAAAAAAGAAATAAAGCATATTCAATTAGGAAAAGAGAAAGTCAAATTGTCTCTATTTGCAGACAACATGATTGTATATTTAGCAGACCCCATCATCTCAGTCAAATATCTCCTTAAGATGATAAGCAACTTCAGCAAAGTCTCAAGATACAAAATTAATGTGCAAAATTCACAAGCATTCCTATATACCAATAACAAACAAACAAGGAGCCAAATCATGAGCAAACTCCCATTCACAATTGCTACAAAAAGAATAAAATACCTAGGAATACAACTAACAAAGGATGTGAAGGACCTCTTCAAGGAGAACTACATACCACTGATCAAGGAAATAAGAGAGGACACAAACAGATTGAAAAACATTCCAAGCTCATGGTTAGGAAGAATCAATATCATGAAGATGGCGATACTCCCCAAAGTAATTTATAGATTCAATGTTATTCCCATCAAGCTACCATTGACCTTCTTCACAGAACTGAAAAAGAATAGCTTAAACTTCATGTGGAACCAGAAAAGAGCCTGCATAGCCAAGACAATCCTAAGCAAAAAGAACAAAGCTGGAGACATCATGCTACCTGACTTCAAACTGTACTACAAGTTTACAGCAATTAAAACAGTATGGTACTGGTAACAAAACAGAGATACAGTCCAATGGAACAGAACAGAGGCCTAAGAAGTAAAGCCACACATCTACAATCATCTGATCTTTGACAAACCTGACAAAAACAAGCAATGTGGAAAGATTCCCTGTTTAATAAATGGTATAGGGAAAACTGGCTAGCTATGTGCAGAAAACTGAAACCGGCCCCCTTCCTTTTTTTTTTTTTTTTTTTTTTTTTTGAGAAGGAGTCTTGCTCTGTCACCCAGGCTGGAGTGCAGTGACACAATCCTGGCTCATTGAAACTTTTGCTTCCAGGGTTTAAGGGATTTTCCTGCTTCTGCCTCCCAAGTAGCTGGGATTACAGGTACCTGCCACCACACCCAGCTAATTTTTTGTATTTTAAGTAGAGACAGGGTTTCACTGTGTTAGCCAGGATGGTCTCGATCTCCTGACATCATGATCCGCCTGCCTTGGCCTCCCAAAGTGCTAGGATTACAGGCATGAGCCACCATGCCCGGCCCCAACTGCTGTTCAGTTTTAAACAAAAATGCATATGAACAAATAAACACAATTTATTTGTTCTACCTAAAACATGGAAACATATATGGTAGGACAATTTATATATTCTATTTTCTGAATATGTTGATTTGATTTGTCTCCCTTTTCACTTCTATGTCTTCTATCATGTATTTTTAACCAACACATTTAAAACAACATTTGTTCTGAAGAATTTTACTTTCTTCCCATCATCACACACAGGGAACACTGTGCTTTGGTCTAGATTGTATATTAGAATTTATGATTGTTATTCTATTTTGTTTCAGTCAACCTATTAGAAACTATGAACAAATCCCTGCACAGACATTTTTAAAATACATTTTTAAAAAGAAATTTTGGTAGAAAACACTTGAATTCAAATGACAGAAAATTTCACAATAAATTTCATTGTAAATACTATTAAATGCCTCATTTTCTACTACTTTATAGAACAACATTAAATTTTGTATTCTTCTTCTGTCTTTATATTTTAGTAAGTTTTGTTTGCTGATGTTGCTTGAAAAGAAGTTGGCTGGAACACACACATGCACACACACATATTTGTATGTATATGTGTATGTTTGTATGTATGCACATATAGAGATAATTTCTGACTTAGAGTGGTTTGACTTACAATCTTCATCTTTACAATAGTACCCTTACAACCATTGCTTTTTACTTTCAGTACAATATTCAATAAATTACATAAGGTATTCAATACTTCATTACAAAATAGGCTTTTTGTTAGATGACTTTGCCCAGCAGTATAGTGATACAAATATTTTGAGCACATTTAAAGTAGGTTGAACTAAGATATGTTGTTCAGTAAGCTAAGTGTATTAAATGCACTTTTGAATTAAAATTGTTTCAATTTACAATGGGTTTATCAGGCCATAAACCCATCAGAAGTCACAAAGCATCTGTATTCCTTCTCTCCATCTCTTAGAATCCTCCTCCTTCTCCTTCCCCTCCCATCTTCCTCCTATTTCTCCTTCTTTGCATGTAACATCTAGGGTTTATAACTCTATTTAATGGAAGATTTAGGGAGAAATGTGTCTACTCCATATCATCTTTGACTGGAGGACTTTGAAATAAGAAAATGTTCCAAAATGCCAATTAAAATACCCAGCAGAGTTCTAAATGAACATATGCTTTTGTCTACCCTGAATATGTTCATTAACATTGAACAATCAGCAGTCTGGGATTTAAAAAAAAAAGGAGAAGAAAAGAAATAGCCACACAATGACCTATTTTACAATATCAACATGATACAATGTCAGTGAGACTGATTCCAGCATAGCACTGTTTCCACCTAGATTTAACTTCAAACATCAGCAATAGAAACAATATTATTATTCCATCCAATATAATGAGACTATCCCTCACACAAATTAAGACATTTAACAATCTCTTACAAAGTTCGTTCATTTAAAACACCCATTTTTGGCCTACTTTTTGTAATGCCATAGTCTTTAATTTTTTTCCATGTTAGCTGCAAGTACTAAAAAGTAGCCCCAGAAAAGATTCTGTATTTCAGACAAACTCTACTAATTCCCCTACGTAGCTACAACATTATTTTTAATTGCTATTCTGGATCATTCATCTCAGCCAGTATGGTGGCTCCCTTCTTTGCCTATTGATTCAGTGTGATGAGGAGTCCAAATGAGCCAGGTGGCAGTCTTAGGATCCAGTGTTTTGAACATATTGCTTGATAACTAGCATATGTAACAATGAGAGTCCCAAATTCTAGGGAGTGGAATTAAACCTATAGATATATTCCCTAGATCTATGTCTATCTACAGCCATTGTCACTTTAGAATCTCTACTCACTCCCCGCCAAGATTACTGAGATAGGCCCTGATCCTTCTTTTTCTGTTTTTCCTTATCAAATCAATCCTCCATAGAGCAGCTACTGATACAGTAAACACACACACACGCAAACACACACACACATACACAATTACTCCTCTGAACAAAACCCTTCAGTAATTTTGCATGATGTCATGGAAAATTTCCACACTTATTAGAAGCTGTGGCACATTTGAGGCACTTACCAGAACAGCATCTTGACCTCCTCTATTTGGGGATATCAGCTTTTTGATTCTTTAGAGGAAGCTTCTCCTCATCTCTGCATGATTCTGGTAAACCTCATCAATTTCTTTATGCTCAGAGAGGTTTGCTATATAAGAGAGAAACCGAACCAATCATATCATTTCCCTGTTTGTCCTCAGACATATCCAGATACTGGCAAATGACCCAAGTAGGGCCAATCAGTACTCCTGCATAAAATGTTACTAACTGAAACTTCTGGGAAACACTATCCTGCCCTTTCTATTATGCAGATGAAAAAAAGTGAATACTTTTAGTCTTGATTTTTCTTATCTGATAAAACCATTCTTTTTTTTTAAGCAGCAAATCAAAATTCAAGAAACAATAGAGAAAAAAAAGAATTCTGCCTTTGACTCTAGACATACTTGTCTTTCTCATGGTTTGAATGAGAGCAAAAAGTAAATATATATATATGAATTGAGTCAATTCAATTCAGCTCAAGTCAATTCTATTGAGTTCACCTAATTTCAACAGCACGTATTGAACATTTACTATAAGGCATACAATTTGTAGGCACATAGACAAATACTAACTATGGTGAAGCATGTAGTAATAGAGTACACACTTTTGCATCTGTATCTGAAAGTTCAACTTATATACAAACATGCATATACATATATAAATTCATTGTGGTATGATTTCACTTCTCACTAAAATCTTCATGAAAATAAAGAAAACAACTTGACACCGAGACATTTCTTTGTACTTAAGATTGTTTGATTTTAAATTCTTATTATAATATCAAAAAACCAAAACCAAACAACAAAACCACCTGATTAATACCACAATGCAAAAGCAAATTAGTGATCTAGATAAGCAGTCTGATGTTTACCAAATTTATGCATCTTTTCCTTCTGTGGGATGTTCTTTCTGTTCCCTTCTGGATCCCATGTGCATTTCTTTTAAGAATATGCTCAAGTGTCACCTTTCCATAATCTTTCCCTCCCCTCTCTCCCCAGGTAGATTTCCTGTGCATATTACCGTCACTATCCTTACCGTGACATATTTTATTATTTCCCTTTGTTAGTGGATTTTTATTACATAAAATTTTTAGTGTAATTTTTCCACACATTAAATATTAACTTAAAAAAGAAATGAACCATCATGAATGTTTGTGGTAGTGTATTAATTCAGATACCTGAATCATATTTTTTCACTTTTATTTCTTTCTGCATATTAATATTTGTATAAAAATTATAAATAACAAATATGTTTGCCAGTGTGGGAATCATACCAAATATCAAAGACCAAAAGCTAACTCATAGTGCCAATTTCTTAGAATCAATTCAATTCTATTCAGTTTAAATCAATTCCGTTCTATTTCACATCATATCAACAGCATGTTTTGAAAATTTACTACAAGGAACACAGTTAAGCACAAGAGGAGATACAAATATAATGAATTATCTGCAAACAAATACTAACTTTGTTGAAACATAGGGATAGAGGAAACACTTTTTTTATCTGTGTCTCAAAGTTCAGTTTTGAAATACTTGCTCTTCCTAGATCAACGTATGTCAAATAGATTATTAGTAAGTTCAACCAATAACTGGTCAAGGTTTATAAACTTTGAAATTATGCAAGGCAGTACATTAATGACGTTGATGTATGTAAGCAAATTATTACAATTGTGGCAAAGCAAATTGAGCAATGACTTTTACACTAATATGTACTCTTTTGTAGCTGCCTCCAACTGTTTTGGCAAGACGTTCAAATGTTTTCTTGCTCCATCATCTTCCAGCAAGAAAGCCAATAGCTGTGGCCAAAGGCAACACTTTTGGCAGGGGTAATGCCCAGATGACAACCCCTGGAGTACATCTCCTCAGCAGTAGCAGTGACATCTGGATTACTTTCTTCACTTGAGACTGTCTTGGCTCACTTCCACACATACAGATGTGGAGCCATCTCCAGTGCTATCTCAAGTTGGGAAGCAGTATTGTGAGACAAAGATAGTTCTTTGTTGTCCTGTGATTATGAGACTATTCTTAGTGCGTGTATGTGTGTGAATGCATAATTGTGTGTTTGTCACACATGAAGTTTGTCACATGTGAAGTTTTTAATGCATTTATATTATTCCTCTATATACAGATATATATGTATGTGTTCATGTACATACATGCATACATCTTCAGTCATTGATGTAGATAATCATTATTTGAGAGCTTTTGTCTACTATGGAATGCAATTATTTTCTTTATGAATTCATTTGGTACATAGATACAATGTATTTACTGCTGAACTTGAGATACTTTGAGGAAAAAACAAGTAAAGATGCAGATTACTTATAGTATAACTACTGTTGAGATGATAGTCTTGCGACTGGAAAAAAGCAAAAAAAATTCAAAAGAACTGGTAAACAAAACAGCACTTCAAAACACCCATTATGTGAAAGCCTTGAGCTAGCTACAACATCTAATTACAATTATAATTACCATTTATCTATCAAGAATTGCCCTACTCATTATACATAATTTATCTTATTTAATTCTCACAACAACCCTGTAGATATTATTTCCTTTTATGGATGAGAAAAATGAAGCTCGGAGGTATCAACACAACTCATAACTGGTGAAGCTGAATTTCAAACCCAAGTCTATCTACTTCCCAAGGTCACAACTGTGTTTTCTTAACTGTTAATACAGGATCTTGCCAGTCAATACATTTTTTTCTGAAATAAGTTTTATTTTAAACATTCTATTGTGTAGAAATACAAAAGCAAGAATTGAAGGATTTCCAATCAAAAAATAAACTTGAAGTGTAATAGAAAAAAATAGAGACAAGAGTTTCCAGGTAAGAACATCTCACATTAACAGGCAAATAAGAAGTTAACAAGGCAGGTTAGCAAGGGGATTGGCTATGCAGAAACCACAGGGTCTAAATACACATTTTGATACCTGTATTCATTGGATGACACCTCTAGACTACCCCTTTTTCTGTAGCAGTATTCTATCATACAGTTTTTAATTTCTGACAGTTATTGTTATCAGATCTAGTGTTCGCTTTTCCCTCATTTTCCCCACTTTTTCCAGTAAAAATGTGAGTACCCTGTACACTGCTTCACAAGCTCCAGTACAGTCAAGTGTGAAGTTGTTTCACTCTCCCTTTTACACAAGTCACTTTTCATTTGTTCTCACTTTCTATAATTTATTTCTGATAGAGACAGTTCACTTATAACACTGAGGAAAAATTGGTGATATAGATTATCGGATAGTTTTTAGTAGCCCAAGTAATAAATAATAATCTCTAAAATTATACAAAAAGTTTTCTGTTTTAAATAGAAATATTAAAAATTTAGATATTTAAGATAATATAAAATGATACAATTTTGAGCCAATTTGTGTCAAAATGGAAATACATAAAATCAATACAAATTAGACTAAAAGACCATCTCAGCATTGCATTCAATATTACAGGCAGTTTACAAGCACATGCCTTTTTCTTTTACTGTCTGTGTTCTCAAGGTCTCACATCTAAACAGGTATCATTTGCTCATTAGGGTCCTGTCCAGTCTCTCCTGAATGTCTGTGTAGCCTCATCTATGCCATAAACTTCCAGTTTAGGATTCCATCAAGGCTGGCTTTGACTGTCTTATTCCCCAGGTTTCCCTGTTAAATTTCTAGCTGATCTGCTAAACTATTGCTTACCCTGGTCATTGGCCACTGAAATCTCTATTGGTTTTGGCAGTACCCCAGGTCATGTCAGTTTCAGCACCCTTCTCCAAATAAAGTGAATCTCTTTTTGCTTTCTTTGTACCACCTGTGTCATGGATCTGGATCTGGGGAGTGGGGGTGGTTGAGAATAGACTCAATCTGAAAACTCACAGACTCCCACTGTTTTTACTGAGGCTCAGTTAGTTTTCTTGAAGAAATGCTTCACATTATGCTATACAACTTTGATCAATTTCAGACTCCAAATGGCTATCTCTGATAATTTTATACAATTTAAATTTCATTTTGAAGAAAGGATTTGCTGAAGTCCATACTTACTCATTCTAGAAGTCCTGTTTTCTGTGTTTTTTATTCCTTCTCTTTTCCTCTATCTTCTTCTGGGTTACTTGAAATTTTTGTAGTGTGCCTAATGTCTTATTTAAATAGACCTTGAATATACATTTGTTTCAGTGATTAGACTGCAATCACTGAAATATGCAGTGACTAGATTGCAATATACATCCTTTACCTTTCATGGTCTGAGTAATATTTTTTGTACTCCAAGTGAAACATATAAACTTACTACCATATAAGTTCTTTATGTATTACATTATATACATTGAATTCCATCAATTTTATTGTTTCTTTGAAATCTCAACCATAAGACATACATTAAAGAACTAGAAAAGGAAATAATACTCCATTATTTTGTAGAAGAAAAAACTCTCAGGACTTCAAACTTACTATGCTAAAGGGAAAGTCAGCTTGGGAAATGAGTCACCAATAGTGCCTTCCTTTTTGCTCCCAAGCAGTTAGCTATAATTTCACAACCTTGTGTCATAGCCTTATTTGTTGTACCCTTACTTTTCACATGTTTATGTTCTCATATGTAAAATGTAGATTTACTGAGCTGTGATGATGCAAAATTGACTTTTTCCTCTGTACCCTCTATTCACATGTAAAATGTCGATTTTCTGAGGCAAATCAGATCCTCTTGAGAATGTAACTATCTGTCTCACTGTCCACCCTGCCCTTTTTTCCCCTCCTGCTTGCTCTTTCCTTTTAAATATCTAAGTTCCCCAAACCTCCTTTGGAAAAAGCATAGGTCACAGATGCTTCTGTTATTCGTGTTTTTTTTCTGGGCATGTTCTTAACCTTGGCTAAATAAATCTCCAATTGATTGAGACCTGCCTAAGTCACTTTTTGGTTTGCAATGTATATCCAAATTTTTACCATTTCTATTGTTCATCTTAGTTTTCTTTTCCTTCTAATAGAATATCTGACATTGAGTAATTAATAAAATAATTCATTTTTTGCAGTTATGGAGGCTGTCCAAGGTCCAGGGTCTACATCTGGTGAGAGCCTTCTTGCTGGCAGTGATTCTCTATAGTCTCACAGCAGGGCAGAATATCACATGAAGAGGAGGCTAAGCATGCTTGTATTAGGCTCTTCTCACACTGCTAATAAAGACATACCCAAGACTGGGCAATCCATAAATGGAAGAGGTTTAGCGGACTCACAGTTCCATATCGCTGGGGAGAAGCATGGCAGAAGGTAAGTGAGAAGCAAAGTCACGCCTTACATGGAAGCAGGCAAGAGGCATGTGCAGGGAAACTCAACTTCATAAAATCATCAGATTTTGTGAGACTTATTCACTAACAAGAGAACAGCACAAGAAAGACGCACCCTAATGATTAACTTACCTCTCACCGGGTCCCTCCCACAACATGTAATTATTACAATTCAAGGTGAGATTTGGGTGGGGTCACAGAGCAAAACCATATCATTGCTATTGTGCTGACATACAAGCTCCGGTCTCTCATTTTACACAGCTACCAGTTACCCTTTCATGATAACTCCTTAATCCATTAGCCCATTAATCCATAAATGGATTTATTTGTTTATAAGGGCACAGCCCCACATTATAGCTCATGATATAAGCACCTCTTAAATGCCCCACATCTCAATATTGCCACATTGTGGATTAAAATTAAACATGCATTTTAGAGGGAACAAATATTCATACCATAGCATCCTCTTTCATACCCAATGCTCCAAATTTCCATTGATAACATTTTATTTCTATCTTAAAATTTTACTCTAGCAATTATTTGAGAGCACATCTGCTGGCAACAAATTCTCTTAGTTTTTCTACATTTGAGAATATCTTTATTTTATCCTCATTTCTGAAAGTCATTTTATCCTCATTTCTGAAAGTCATTTTATCTGGATATAGACTTGTGAGGTGACTTCTTCTTGTCACTTTTCAAATGCCAGTCCACTTACTTCTGGCCTCCATGGTTTCTGATGAAAAATCCACAGTCATTTCTACCATTTCTTCTTATAAATAATATATCACTTTCAGGGGCTTATTTGCAAGGTATTTTCTTTGTATTTAGTTTTCATCAGTTTGGCTAAGATGTAACTAGACATGGGTTCCTTTATCATTTGAGGAGCCATTGAGCTTCCTGTACCTGGTTTATATCTTTCAACAAATTTTCAGCCTTCCTTCTCCTATACATTTTCTTTCCTTTGGGGATTATGATATATTAGAATTTTTGATAGTGTACCAAAAGTCTCTAAAGCTCTTCTCATTTTTTTATTTAAAAATATTACACTGTTTAGATAATTTTCATTCATTCATCTTCAACTTCACTGACCTTTTCCTTGATCACTTCCATTGGGCTCTGGAGCCTAACTAGTAAATTTTTATTTCAGTTACTATATATTCAGTTTTAAGGTTTTCATCAACTTCCTATACCTTCTACTTCTTTGCTGAGATTTGTACATTTTATTTACTTCAAGATATTTACCCTTTCTTATTGGAACATTTTTCATAATAGCTGGTTTATATCTGTGCCAGATAATTGTAACATCTTTGTCATCTCAGCTTTGGCCTCTGTGGCATGCCTTTTCCCAAGAAAGTTGAGATTTTTCTCATTTTTGTTTCAATGAATAATTTAGATTTTACCCTAGATATTTTGAATATTATATTTGAGACACTGAGTCTATTTAAATCCTATGGAGAATGTCAGTATTTTTTTTTACCAGACAATTGACTCAGTTTGGTTTACACCACAATTTCAAGCAACCTTCTGTGTGTTAGAATTTCAATATCTACAGTATTCTTCAGATCTGTCACATATGCACCACCCAGTGGAAAGTCTGTGATCTGAGCAGTAGTCTTTATTTAAGTTCAGTTCTCAAATTTTAACATAGGTTGCATAGGATCAGCTCAATGGATACACAAATAAAGGGTAAGTAAAGAATTTCAAAAAGGGGGGCACTTTCCCAAGCTACTTTCTCTCCACAATCTCTCTGGTATTTTCTGGCACCCTTGGTTTATCTTTTTGGTTCTCTGACCAGAAAGATGGGATTTTATCCTGATCTTCTGTGTACTTCCTACAACTCTAGGACAAACAATGAGAGGTCTGAAAGATAAACAACATGGGTACGTACAACACTCTTGGAACCACAGCTCTTCCAATTAGAAGACTTCTCTCCTTTAGAGTTATAGTCTCTTGGAAGTCAAAATGATGCCTGTGCCATAAAAATACTTTGTGGCTAAGGAAGAAGAGAATAACGGAAAGACAAAAACAATGGGGAATTCTCCACATAATCTCTGAATGTTGAGAGACTCTCTTCCTTCCAAATCCTGACAGCACAGCTATAGAAGGTCTTTTGGAGCTTTCTCTCTCAGTGCTAATGGCTGTTACTGGGTTTCCAACCATGTTGAATCAAGCCCCAAGAATATTCAAAGAAAAAAAATAGCAAATGCACTGCCATTTCATATGACTTCAGATTTACTCTTCTTCAATCTTCTGGTTATATGTGCTTTTCAGAGTACTCAGACACATTCTCGCAGCATTCTGTCCAAAGTTTATACATAGTTACATTCAGCAGCAGAGGCAGTTTAGTCTTACTGTATCCTAATTAACCTAGTTTGCTACTTCATCTATGCCCTTACTTACAACTCTCAATAGAGAATCATACCTTGATGTTCAGACTCTACTCACTCAACTCTGTATATGTACATGCACACACACATGCGCGTGCACACGCACACACACACACACCCCATACCTAGAAATACATTGACTTTGTTTGACAAGGTTTTACATAAGGTCTCCTTTATCCTTTTCCACTAGAGTTTAATCTGAGGATGGCGTTGTCAATCCATATGAAAAAAATTGTTAATGTAAGTGAACTCTTTTGGTTATGAGATTGGCAGATAGAAAATTTTCACTCCTTTTTTCAGCATGTGTGCCAAAATTTCCCTGGAATTGGTGCCAATTTACTCATGAAAGGATAACTATAGGAATCTTTCCTCCCCATCCCCTGTTGTGGAATGTATTTACTCTAATTCATGATGTTCCTGCCAAAAAATGTATTTTTCTGAGGTATGATTATTTGCAAAATATGTGAATGTAGCCTGTAACTTGAAAACCATCATGTCACTTTCTTCTGTCTAAGTATTTGACAAACTAATCACTGTGAATAGTTTGACTCAATGAATAGCCAGAATGCTGAATCTTCTCAGGGTTAGGCAACTCAGAAGGACTTGACATATTTTTAAGGCATGATGATTTTTGTAATAGCTGATCCCATTATTTATAAGCTTTACCAGGCAGTGACATATCAATAAGTAAATACCTTAAAAATCAGTTTCTTTGGGATCCAGAATATTTTTAACAATTTTCTATTAAGGAACATAGCATATACAAAATATCTCTGTTATTGGTATTTTCAAATTTCACCCCCAAGTTTCAGTATTTGCAGGACATTTGGAAATGTTTATAAGTAAAAGTTTTGTGTCTCTACATGAGCATAATAACAAAATCTAAAATAAAAACACACTTGGCACAAAAACTGTCATGTTTCATGTAGCTTTTCCTTTCCTAATTGGGAGAGAAAAATATAGAAATTGCAGGATAGTTTGCATCCATCTTCATAAAAGGTGTTGAAGGAATAATTTTGGAAAATAAAGTTTATATACAGTTCTCTTGGTATTTAGCCTTTCTTGCATACATACACATGTTCATGATTATGGACTACTATTTGCCAATAGTAGAAAATACTGATTTGATTTACTTAGTCTAAGAAAAAGAGAAAGAACTCAGACCGTGAATATTTTAGAATGACGAAATAATATTGTAGAATTATGATTTAAGTTGTGACTTGTTTTTTATCAAATTTAAATTTTACTTATAATGTATTTCTTACTTCTTGATATAAAACTTTATGTTGGAAGCTTTATGTTAAATCTTATCAGAGAAACTGAGACATATGGCAGAGATAGCTAGTGGCTTGTCCACTATCCATTTTCATGTTTTACTTTTATTATTATGGATTTCCTAAATTCTTAGAAGATCACAACGGACCTAGCTAAAAATTTTCCAGCATTGGTTAAGTCTTTTGTGAAAGCACCTGAATATGTCTCTGGTAACAAATTTCTTCTTTTTCTCTTGCTAATTTCTCCCTTCATTCAGCATGAATTACATGCATAAATACTGGACCTCCAGCAATCATCTTGAGAGTGTGAAGAGAGCTTTCAGATGGAAACTACATAATAAGAAAACACAACAGAAAGACATAAGGAGCCTTGGTCAATTAGGTCATCATGACACTACATTACAATGCTGTGCTGCCTATCACTGCAATTTTACTATGAAGACGAGAAATAAACATGTATTTTATTGAAGTTGTTACTTTGAATCTCTGTTATTGTATAGCCAAATTATTTTTCTAGCAGATACAAGATATGTAGTGTATATCAGTTGTTGTCTTTCTATAACAGTAATTTTCCTTTGGTGGAAACATCTACTTCTACTATGTGTGATTTCAATAATTATCATCTTTCTTTGGAGCCTGCCTTTCTTTCCATTATTGATCAGCTGATAGTGTACATTTGAATTAAGGTCTGTAAAATAGCACAATTCATCCTTACCCTGAGTCTAAATATTTTTGTTTCATCTTGTAGTAAGCATGTGTATAAGTTGTACCTGTTGAAAGGGTCTCAGGATCTGTGTACTTGGCATCAGAGAGAGAGAAAGAGAGAGAGAGAGAGAAAAAGTTATACTTAATCCTACAGATTGTGTTACAAGGAAAGATGGGGTCTACTGGGGCCCTATTTCCTATCTAGCATAGAAGCTGACCTGAGAAAATGAAGTATACTCAGAAAGAAATCAGGTTTACGATATTGGAAGACAAAGGAGAGTTCTCGTATTTTTCAAGTCATTGGTGTCAGTTGTCCTTGAAGCTGAGCTACACTTCTGTACAATAGATTCCATCTTGCTTTTGTTTGTTTGTTTGTTTGTTTTTGAGACAGAGTCTTGCTTTGTCACCAGGTGCCAGGCTGGAGTGCAGTGGTGTGATCTCAGCTCACTGCAACCTCCACCTCCCGGGTTCAAGCAATTCTCCTGCCTCAGCCTCCCAAGTAGCTGGGACTACAGACTCGCGCCACCATGCCCAGCTAATTTTTGTATTTTTTTAGTAGAGACAGGGTTTCACCATGCTGGCCAGGATGGTCTCGATCTCTTGACCCACCATGCCTGGCTGAATAGAGTCCATCTTGTATCTCTTTTACCTAAGCTTCTTGGGACGGAGATATTAGTCATTTGCTATCCAAACATAATGACCTAGTAGAATATTTTGAATCATTGTCATTGTTTACAATGACAAACACATGTTCATTTGGTTTTAGAGATGTCTTGATTTATAACTCAACTTGGACAATAAGTGATTGACTCTTAAATTACCTCTTGCCAGAGGCCCTCATTGTTTAAAAAGTTTAAGATATTGTCCATTCTTATTCACATTCTAAAGTCAGTATTTTAGCCCAAATCTGATACTTTGTCTTGATTTTTTGTTTCTTTCTCTATATCTGAATTTTGTTTGTGTGTTTACATTTTCTTCTTCACCATGTGTTTGCTTCCTGGCAGTCTATCAACCTGACTCAATGTGAATGAGAAATACATGTTCTCCCATTATTCTATATTTATTTACCTAACTAAAAATTTTTAACTGTCAATGAAAGAATCAAATGAAGCAGGTGATTACAAATATGACCAAGACATAGTTATAGAGAGATGACTTTTAATGTGCTTAAAGAAAAGTTCATACAGTTATGTAAAGATGAATGCCAAGAAATAATGATGCTAGAAATATTTACAAGGAGCCATGGAGTATGAAAAAGGAAGTGGTCAATTTACCTTAGAATGGGGTAGTGTTCAGTCAAAGCTTCAAATAATCAAACTGGAACAAAATCTTCGAAGGTAAGTGGAGATAAGAGGTTAAAGCAAATTAAATGGAGATAAGAGGTTAAAGCAAATTGTTTTATTCATAGAATTTTCAATGACTTACCCTGTCTAAAGATTAGGGTAAATGTTGGGGATGGATGACCAATCAAGAAATAGCACTGGATGACTTAGCAGCAGCAAGATCACAGATGCAGTGGTCTAATTTGCTAAGAGTAGATATTTCCCTATTAGGAACTATTGAATAGTTTTATCAAGTTTATCCTGATTACAATTTAGGATACTTAATTAAGTTTAAGTGATGTATTATGAAAGCCAGAGTAAGGATGAGTCAGTTAGTGGGGATGAATGGAGTGGCTAAATTTAAGAAACCATATGGATACAGAAACTATAATACTTGTATAGAAATTATCGTATATAAGATACCATAAGGATACAGAAATTATAATACTTAGCAGATACATCTGATTGATTAAAAATGGCTACAGATTCTTCACATCTACTGAGAGCTGCAGTTTCCTGTCTTTGAATATGGATTTGTCTGTATTGCTGATTTGACTAAAAGAGTGCAGGACACATGATACAGTGCTATTTTCATATATAGGCCTCGGGGAGAAGAGTATGTTACTCCCAGATCCTTGGAATATGCTCTATAAAAGCCCTGAGCTACCAAGTAGGCAGTCCAACCACTCTAAAATCACAAAACATAGATGTTTTGATAGACAACTCCACATGAGCCCAGTTTCCTGGCTGTGATGGTTAATAATGGGTGTCAACTTGAATGGACTGAAGGGTACAAAGTATTGATCCTAGATGTGTCAGTGAGGATACTGCCAAAGTATATACACATTTGAGTCAGTGGGCTGGGAAAGACAGACCTACCCTTAATCTGGATGGGCACCAACCATATGCTCAGCTGCCAGCATGGCTAGATATAAAAAGCAGGTAGAAAAATGTGAAAAAATGAGACTGGCCTAGCCTCCTAGCCTACATCTTTCTCCTATGCTGGATGCTTCCTGCCCTGGGACACTGGACTCCAAGTTCTTTGGTTTGGGAACTTGGACTGGCTCTCCTTACTCGTCAGTTTGCAGATAGCCTATTGTGGGACCTGGTGATTGTGTGAGTTAATACTTAATAAACTCCCCTTACATAAGGACACAGAACAAAGAGAGTACACACATATGTGTGTGTGTGTGTGTGTGTGTATACATATATCCTATTTGTGTATGTGTGAGATAAATATATATCCTATTTGTGTGTGTATATATATATACATACACACATATACATATATCCTATTTGTGTATGTGTGAGATAAATATATATCCTATTTGTGTGTGTATATATATACATACACACACATACACACACACACACACACACATACATTTCATTGCTTGAGCAAATATACACATCTCCTGGTACCTGGCATGCAGCCACTGACTTGACAAATGCCTTTTTGTCATTCCTGTCCATACGGACCAAAAGAAGGAATTGCCTTCAGCTGGCAAGGCCAGAAATATACCCTACTGTTCTACCTCAGGAGTCTATCAACTCTCTGGCTTTGTGTCATAACCTTCTTCAGAGAGACCTCAATGACTTTCGCTTCTGCAAGCTATCACACTGGTCCATTACATTGATGACATTATGCTGATTGGATCCAGGGAGCAAGAAGTAGCAAACACAGTGGACTTATTGATGAGACATTTATGTGCCAGAGGATGGGAAATAAACTGGACTAAAGTTCGGTCACCTTCTACTTCAGTAAAATTTCTAGGGGTCCAGTCATGTAGGGCCTGTTGAGAAATTATTTCTAAGCTGAAGGATAAGTTGTTGCATTCATCCCTTCCTACAACCAAGAAAGAGTCATAAAACCCTGTGGGCCTATTTGGATTTTGAAGGCAACACTTCCTCATCTTTTTGTGTTACTCTGGCCTATTTATTGAGTGATCTGAAAGGCTGCCAGTTTTAGTGGGGTCCAGAACAGGAGAAGGGTCCAGAACAGGAGAAGGCTCCAGAACAGGTCCAGGCTGTTGTACAAGCTAATTTGCCACTTGGGCCATATGATCCAGCAGATTCAATGATGCTTGAGGTGTCGGTGGCAGATAGTGAGGCTGTTTAGGGTCTTTGGCAGACCCCCATAGGCGAATCACAGAGGAGGCCTCTAGGATTTTGGTATGAGGCTGTGCCATCTTCTGCAGATAGCTTATCTCCTTTTGAGAGCCAGCTCTTGGCCTATTACTGGGCTTTGGTGGAAACTGAACATTTGATTATGGGTCATCAAGTCACCATGTGACCTAAACTGTGTATCATGAACCAGGTGCTTTCTGCACCATCTAGCCATAAAGTGGGTTGTGCACAGCAGCATTTTATCATCAGATAGAAGTGGTATATATATGATTGGGCTTCAGCAGGTCCTGAAGATACAAATAAGTTACATGAGGAAGTGGCTCAAATGCCCATGGTCTCCACTCTTGTCACCCTGTTTCTCTCCCCCACCCTATACCAATGGCCTCATTGGGAGTTGCCTATCATTAGTTGACAGAGGAAGAGAAGACTAGGGCTTGGTTCACAAATGGTTCTGCACAATCCGCAGGCATTACCCAAAAAGGAACAGCTGTAGCACTATAGCCTCTTTCTAGGACATCCCTGAAGGACAACAGTAAAGGAAGACCTTCCCAGTGTGCATAACTTCAAGAAGTGCACCTGGTTGTGCACTTTACATGGAAAGAGAAATAGTCAGATGTGTGATTATATACTGATTCACGGGCTGTAACTGGTGATTTGCCTGGATGGTCAGGGACTCAGAAGAAGCATCACTGGAAAATTGGTGACAAAGATATTTGGGGAAGAGGTATCTGGATGGATCTCACTGAGTGGTCAAAAACTGTGAATGTGCTTGTATTCTATATGAGTGCTCACCAATGGGTGACCTCAGCAGAGGAGGATCTTAATAATCAAGCGGATATGATTATCTGTTCTATGGACACCACTAGTCTCTTTCTCCAGCCACCCCTGTCATCACCCAAAGGGCCTACAGAGAGTGGCCCATAGTGGCAGGGATGGAAGTTATGCATGCCTTCAGCAACATGAACTTCCACTCATCAAGGTGGACCTGGCTCTCAACATGGCACCATTCCTTGGGGTGATTAGCCAGCTACCTGGTGGCAGGTTGATTATGTTAGACCTCTTCAATCATGGAAAGGGCAGAGATTTGTCCTCACTGGAATAGACACTTATTCTGGATATGGGTTTGCCTATCCTACATGCAATGCTGCTGCCAAGACTATCATCTGTGGACTCATGGAATACCTTATCCACGATCACAGTATCCCATATGGCATTGCTTCTAACCAAGGAACTCACTTAATGGCTAAAGAAGTGCAGAAGGGGCTCATGCTCATGGAATTCCAGTGGTCTTACCATGCTCCCCATCACCCTGAAGCAACTAGATTGATAGAACAGTGGAGTGGCCTTTTGAAGTCACATTACTATGCCAACTAGGTGACAATATTTTGTAGGCCTAGGGCAAAGTTCTCCAGAAGGCCATGTATGCTCTGCATCAGCAACCAATATATGGTACTGTTTCTCCCATAGCTGAATTCACGGGTCAGGGAATCAAGGAACAGAAGTGAAAGTGGCACCACTCACCATCACCCCTAGATTTCCACTAGCAAAATTTTTGCTTCCTTTTCCTGTGACATTATGCTCTGCTGGCCTAGAGGTGTTAGTTCCAGAGGGAGGAATGCTGCCACCAGGAGACACAACAAATTCATTAAACTGGAAGTTAAGATTGCTACCTGGACACTTTGGGCCCCTCCTACATTTACGTCAACAGGCTAAAAAGGGAGTTACAGTGTTGACTGGGGTGATTGATCATGACTATCAAGATGAAATCAGTCTAATACTCCACAATGGAGCCAAGAGTGAGTATGCATGGAGTACAGGAGATCCATTAGGTGTCTCTTAGTATTACCACATCCTGTGATTAAGGTCAATGGGAAACTACAACAGCTCAATTCAGGCAGGACTACAAATGTCCTAGACCCTTCAGGAATGAAGGTTTGGATTATTCCACTGGGAAAAACACCATGAATTTCTGAGGTACTAGCTGAAGCCAAAGAAAATATAGAATGGGTAGTAGAAGGTAGTCATCAATACCAGCTACAGAAATGAGGACTGTTAAGTGTTATGTGTGTAACCTCCCTTGTTTGTGAAAACATGTTTGTTCATGTATACGCTTGTACTGAGAAAATATCTTCATTTTATTTCTTTTCTCCTTTATCCTGTGACATAAGATTTACTGACTTCACATCAGCATTTAGGTATTGTTAACTTTATGTAACAAAAAGTTGGGGACTGGTGCACTTCTGGTTGTATGAAGGATAGTTTTATTATGTTAGGTGTAATTATGATCTTACTATTGACTTTATTTAAGATTATTTATGAAACCAGGAGATGTGTATGGGTTCAAGTTGGCCAAGGGTAGACTTGTGATGTTTAATACTGAGTGTCAACTTGATTGGACTGAAAGATACAAAGTGTTGTACCTGGGTGCTTCTGCGAGGGAGTTGCCAAAGAAGATTAACATTTGAGTCAGTGAGCTGGGAAAGGCAGACCCACCATTACTCTGAGCGGGCACCATCTCATCAGCTGCCATCATGGCTAGAATATGAAAAGCAGGCAGAAAAATGTGAAAAGACAAGACTGGTCTAAATTCCCATCCTACAACTTTCTCCCGTGCTGGATATTTCCTGCCCTGGAACACTGGACTTCAAGTTCTTCAGTTTTGGGACTCACACTGACTCTCTTAACTCCACAGTTTGCAGACAGCCTATTTCTGGATCTTGAGATAATATGAGTTAATACTTAATAAACACTATATATAATAGTTTTGCCCCTCTAGAGAACTGTCACTAATACACAGACTTTAAAGATTAGAACATGTAAAAGCTACTGCATATACTGGAAAAGTAAGGACATTACAATACATGGCCAGGGAAAGGAACAGGCTCAGAATAAAATCTGAGATCTTAGGTTTATAAATGTGAGTTCCAGAATTTCCACATTAATAGATTTAAATGCCTAATTTTCAATAAAATCACAAGTTATACAATGAAATAGAAAGTTTGATACACACACAGACACACATACACACACACAGACGGAAAGATTCCCCAAGAAGAAATAAATAGCAGGCCTAGTATACAATGAATTTTAAATAGCTGTCTAAAAGTGACCAGAGAATTAAAGGAAAATGCAATAGAAGTCAAGACAATAATATACGAACAAAATTAAAATATCAATACAAAAAGCAAGAAGTAACCAAAAAGAAATTATAGGACTAAAGAGCACAATAACTGATATAAAAGATTCACCAGAGATATTCAAAGGCTGATATGAGCATATAGATTAAAGAATCAGTGAACTTGATGTTAGAACAGTTGAAATTATTGAGTCTGAGGAATACATAGGAAAAATGATTGCAGGAAAGTGAACAGAATCTAAGAAACTTGTGGGATATCATCAAGTATAATTGATATGATACACATTGAGGGAATTCTAGTAGGAAAACAGTGAGAAAGGGACAGAGAGATTATTGAAGAAATAATGGGTGAAAACTTTCCAACTTCAATGACAGACATAAATATTAAAGAACACACAAATAAAAAAAATTAGAAACAACTAACAGAGACCCACACTGAAACACATTACAATCAAAAGGAAAATCCTTGAAAATAGAGAGAAATAAGTGACTCACCACATACAATTGAGTTTCAATAAGATTATAACAGATTTTTTTTAAAATCAGAAATTTGGAATGCCAGAAAGCAGTGGACTGATATAATAAAGTGCTAAAAGAAAAGAAAAATTTAATCTAAAATGCTACTTCTGATAAAACTATATTTTGAAAGTAATGGAAAAATGATGACATTCCCAGACAAATAAAGGGCAATGTAGTTTATTAGTAGAAGATTTGCCCTGCAAAAAGTGCTAAAGTTCTACAGGTTGAATTAAAAGGATGTTAGATAGTAATTGAAATAAATATAAAGAATAAAAACATAAGTAAATAGAAATACGTGGGTATGTGTAAAAACTAGTATTACTTTAACATAATTTGTAACTTTCTGTTTTCCACATGATCTAAGAGATTAACATATTAAGTATGATTATTAGGCTAAAAGCTAGTATTATTGTAATGCTGATATATAACTATATATTTTGTTTTCTGCATAAGCTACCAATGCATTAAAAATATTTATTTATATTTCAAAACATGTTGAAAAATGTAAATTTGTGACACCAATAGCTGAAACGGGCAAGGATAGAACTGTAAAGGGCCAGAGATATTGCATGTTATTGAAGGTAAGCTGGCATAAAGCCAAATTAGAGTATTGTAACTTCTGGATTTTAATGTAGTCTTAATGTTAATCACAAAAAATATAGTTATATATAGCATATATACAAAAGCAAATAAGTGAATTTAAACCTTTCACTACAAAAGATTAAGCATGAAACAAGACGTTAATCCAGAAAAGGAGACGTAAAAAAGCTATAAGGTATATAGAAAACAAATACCAAACTTGAAATAAGTAAATCTCTTCTTATCAATCATTACATTACATGTAAATGGATGAAACATTCCAATTAAAAGACAGAGATTGGCAGGAAAATTTAAAAAAAATATATGGCCCAACTCTGTGCCATTTACAGGGACTTACTTTAGATCAAAAGACACAGGTTGAAAGTGAAAGAACAGAAAAAATATTCTATTTAAATAGTAACCAAAATGGAATAAGAGTAACTATGCTAATATCAGAAGGAAAAAAAAGTTTTAATCAAAAAAGTGTACAATAGACAAAGAAGTCATTGTATATTAATTGTTCAATAAAATAAGAATATGTAACAATTATGAATAGTCATATACACTCACATATCTAATATATCATCAAAATATGTGAAACAAAATTTGACAGAATTAATGTGAGAAATAGACTGCTGTATAATAAGAGTTGGAGATGTCAGTACTCTGCTTTCAATAATAGACAGGCCAGACATAAGATAAAAAAATAAATAGAAGACTGAAGCAACATAGTAAACTAACTAGATCTATCAGACATATATAGAACACTCTATCCAAGAACAACAGAATATCCATTATTCTCAACTGCATGTAAGTCATTTTCTGGGATAGACTAAATGTTAGACCACAAATTAATTCTTAATAGATTTAGAAAGATGTATATACATTATATAAAGTATATTTTCTTATCATAAAAGACAAAGTTAGAAAATAACAACAGAAGAAACCCTGGAAAATTTATAAATCTGTGAATATTAAACAATACACTCTTAAACAACCAATGAATTAAAAAAATCACAGGACATTAGAAAATAGTAATAGAGATAAATGAAAATGGAAATAGCATCAAAATTTATGGAATACAGCAAAAGCAGGGCTGAGAGAGAAAAATTTATATAATTATGAATGCTCATATTAAATTTCATTAAAAAATACAGATTTCAAATCAAAAAAGAAACTAGAAGAAAAAACTAAACCCAAAGCTACCACAAAAAAGTAAATAATAATGAATAAGCAGAGATAAATGAAATAGAAAGTAGAAAACTACGAAGAAATTTTCTTTAAAGCTGCTTCTTCAAAAAGATAAATAGAATTTACAGCCATTTAAGAAGACTTACTAAGAAAAGAGAAAAATTACTAAAATCAGAAATGAAAGTGGGACATTCCTACTGAATCTACAGAAATAAAAAGGATTACAAGAAAGTACTATGAACAATTATCTACCAAAAATATGGATAACCTAGATGAAATGGAAAAAATTACAGAAACACAAAACTTACCGATACTGAAATAAAAAATGAAAACTCTTAGTAAACTTAAAACTAGTAAGAAGATTAAATCAGTAAACAATAATTTTCTGACCAACAAAAGCCTTGGACCTACTACATTCATTTTATGGATTCTACCAAACATTTAAAGAATAACTAAGTCAGCTTTCTCAAACTTTTTCAGGAATTTCAAGAGGGATAACATGAACACTTTTTGACTTATTCTATGAGGCCAACACTGTCTTGACACCAAAGCCATACACAAATAGTATACAGGGAAAACAAACTAAACACCCCCCAAAACTGCAGTACAATATACCTTATAAACATTGATTAAAATATTCTCAACAAAATACTAGCAATCCAAATTCATCAGTATATTAAAAAGATTATATATCATGTTGAGTGGGTTCCATTCTTGGAATGCACAGATGGTTCAAAATATAAAAATTAGTTAACATAACAAACCACATTAACAGAATGAAGAACATAATTTGCACGATAATTCTGTTACTGCATAGTAAGCATTAGATAAAATTCAACATTCATTTTCAGGAAAGAAACTGGCTAGTAAACTAGGAACATAAGTAAATGAACTCAACAAAATAAAAATTATATATGAAAACCAATAGTCAAGATCACACTCTATGATGAAAGACTGAGTTTTTCCTCTAAGATCATGAACAAGGCAAGGATATCTGATTTTCCACTTTTATTTAGAACAGTACTAGAAACTCTAGCCAGAGCCAATAGTCAATAAAAAGAAGAAAACAAAATACAAACTGGAAAAAAAAATAAGTAGAATTATCTCTATTCTCAGATAATATAATCTTATATGTAGAAAACCCTAAACATTTCACGAAAAAAAAAAAAAAACCCTGTGAGAGTTAATAAATAAATTCAACAACAAAAAAAAACCCTGTGAGAGTTAATAAATAAATTCAACAATGTAGCAGGTTACAAACTTAAAATGCAAAATTAGTTGCATTTTTATACACAATTGATGTACAATTTCACAAAGGAGTAAAGAAAGCAATTCAATTTACAATAGCATCAATAAGAATAAAATACTATAGAATTAACCAAGGTAGTGAAATATTTGTACAATAAAAATTACAAAACATTGCTAAAAGAAATTAAATAAGATATAAACAAATGTGAAGACATTCCATATTCATGGATTGGAAACTTTAATACTGTTAAAATTTCAATATTACCCAAGTGATCTACAGATTAATTGCAATCTCTATCAAAATCAAAATGATGTGGATTTTTTTGTAGAAATAGAAAAATCTATTCTAAAATTTATATTTAATTTCAAGAGAGCCCAAATAGCCCAATTTTGAAAAAGAACAAGAGTTCAAGATCACACTTCTCAATTTTAAAACTTATTTCAAAGTTACAATAATAAAAACAGCATTGTACTGGCATAAAGACAGATATATAGAAAAATAGAATAGATGGAAAATAAGGAATAAACACTCATATATATGGTCAAATGACTTCAAAAGGTTAAAGCCATGTGATATTAGAGAACTACAGAAACCTGGTCTTCCTGTGCAGACAAGCAACCTCATCAAGCAGCTCCCTGACACCACAGCCAGGTAAATTCACAAAGATGGGAAAAAACCAGCCCCCCAAAAAAGATGAAACTATCAAAGACCAGAACACCTCTTCTCTTTCAAGGCATCACAACTCCTCAACAAAACAGGATCACAATTTGACTGAGGAGTGTGACGAATTGACAGAAACAGGCTTCAGAAGGTGGCTAATAACAAACATTTCTGAGCTAAAGGAACATGTTCTAACTCAAAGCAAAGAAACCAAAAACCTTGAAAAAAAGATAGATGAAATGCTAATTGGAATAACCAGCTTAGAGAAGAACATAAACGACTTGATGGAGTTGAAAGACAAAGCACAAGAATTACGTGAAGCAAACACAAGTTTTAATAGCCAGATTGATCAAGGAGAAGAAAGGATATCAGAGATTGAAGATCAACTCAATGAAATAAAAAAAAAAGAAGGCAAGACAAGAGAAAAAAGAGTGAAAAGAAATGAACAAAGCCTCCAAGAAATATGGGATTATGTGAAAAGACCTAATCTATGCTTGATCGGTGTA
>CAUYQU010015516.1:0-45705 GCA_963574635.1 Cheracebus regulus
TTTGTTATTTTCATCCCTTATTCCTTCCTGTCTCCATTGTTAAGCACAATTATTGGCATAAAAGAAGTTTTTAATACCCATTTTTAGACTGCATTCTAGCCTGGGCAATAGAACAAGAATCCCATTCTCTCTCCCTCTCTCTCCTTCTCTTTCTTTCTCTCTCTCACTCTTTTTTTTTCTTTCTTTTGCTCTTTCTTTTTCTTTCTTTTTCTTTCTTTCAAAATAAAAAAAAAAGAAAGCAAATCTGCATCTATACAAAGCTGCTCTATGAAAAGCTGAAAATGGTAATCAAAATATAAAAATGTTCCCCCACCACTTCCCAAAAACATCCCTGCAAAACAGACTCAGTAGAATCAAAAAGTAACTCAGCACTTCAGACTAAATTAAATATTCTCCAACATAAACATTTACAAACGTGAAAACGATTGAATCACAAATTCAAAAACTAAGCTGATTACACTCAGGAAAGAAAGAAACTCATAAAATCACATTATTAAGAAAGACTGAATCACAAGGTGCTCGGGATAATACATTTAACAGAATATTTTAACGAGAGGAATTAAAGTCGGGAAAAGAATAAAGAGAATGAAAATAAGGAAAAATGAGTTTCTCAGTTAGAAAGTGTTAGAAATGGATGATAGGCCAAGAATTTGCAACATATTTACAGCTGAGGTGCCCAAAGAAGCAAAGCATTTAAAAACCTGTTTATAAACAACAACAGCAACAAGTTTTAGATAAAGTAAAGAGAATTTAATTGAGTAAAGAATGATTCACGAATCTGCAGCCTTGCAAACCAGAATAGGTGCAGAGTGACTATGGGGATGCCACATGGTGGGATGATCTTTATGGACAGGAAAAGGAAGGTGACATACAGAACATCAAATAAGGAATAGAAGCATCTGCATTAGTTACAGCTTGGAATTTCTCTTATTTGAACATGGTTTGAATAGATGGCCACCCATGATTGGCTGAAACTCTGTGACAGGGTACAAGAGTAGGTTACAGTCACTATGCATGGAGAATTATTTAAGCTGAATGTAAATTATGAAGGAAGCATCTTTAAGATAAACTTTGTAAAACAGCAGTTAGGAAATTTTTACATTAAAAAGAGGGACAGAGTGATAATAATGGTGTAAAAAATGTAGGAACAAAGGAAAACACTAGAAAAAATATATAAATATGAGAGAAAGAGGAACCTATAAAGAAACAGAAGAATGTCAACATATTTTACTCCTAAATATACTTCTTTGACATATTTTGAGATGGCTGTTGAGTTCTGCAAACAGAAATAGCCCTACAAAGCTGTGTTTTGTTAGGGGTGGAGGGGGATTTGCAGTCAGATCTCCTCTTCTCTCTCATAATCTGTTTTGCCACTGTAACCTGATTTACCAACTGTAAACTGGTTTGGGCCATGCTTTGAGTCCCTATTCTTTTTGTAACTCAAGATGATATATAAGCTTCTGTATGCCATTGCAGGATTGTGGTAGTCTCTGTAGTTCTCCCTCATGCATATTAATAATTGTCTATGCCTTTTTTCTATTGATATGTCCTTTGTCAGTTAATTTTCAGCAAACATTCAGAGGGTAAAAGGAAAGTATTCCCTTGGTCCCTACAAAACCAAGTAAGTATAGAGTAATATGTCTAACCAACACAAAACAAGAAATAGTTTTTTACTCTCTTGCTACTTAAGTTAATCTTATTTATTGTGGGGTTTTTCTGTATTTCAATTTGTTTGTTTATTTGTTTGTTTTAATTATAATACTTGTTCTTCTACCAGACACTTACTAGACCTTAAGCTACATGAGAACAAGAATCTGGTCTGTTTAACACTATACACCCAACTCCTATCATGATGTCTGACACAATATTGTACTAGATACATTTGGATGAGTAATGTATAAAATGTGGGGGACAGGGCCCTTAACCCCCTAAAGGTTTGCTGAAAAAGTCACTGACATGAGGGAGGTTGATTAATAGAAGACAAGGCATACACATTTATTTAACGTGTCCACACAGGAGCCTTCAGAAAGAAGACCCAAAGATACAGGAGAAATTGCCCCTTTTTATGTTTAGGTTCAACACAGTATACACAGCTAGGTAGAAGTATGGTTGGATAAAAGGGTATTTTTTAATGCTAATAGACTTGAGTTAGGAAACTCAAGGCTTGTAACAGCCCCATGAGGTCTTGAGAACTTGTGCTTAAGCTGGTTGGGTTACAGCTTGGTTTTATAGATTTTAGGGAGACACGTAAACTATGCTTTGGTTCAGTTCATAAAGGTGGGACAAATCAAAGTAGTGTCTTACAGGTCACAGGTGGATTCAAATATTTTCTGATTGGCAATTGTTTGAAATTGTTAAGCCATTATCCAAAGACCTAAAATCATTAAAAAGTAGTGTCTGGGTTAAGATAAGAGTTGTGGAGACCAAGGTTTTTACTATATAGAATAGATGGTAAATGTCTCTTATCAGGCCTTAAAAGGTACTAGACTCTTGGTTAAATGTCTCTTGGATTAGGAAAACACCTGGGAAGTGGAGGGGATTCTCTGTAGAATGTAGATTTTCTCACAAGAAACAGCTTTTATGGCCATTTAAAAATAAGTCAAAGGAATATATTTTGGGGTGAAATACTTTGATTTCTTTCAAGGTCTGCTGTCTGCCATGTGATGTTGTACTAGAAGTAGGTTGAAATTTAGTATCTTATTGCTACAGTCTGGTCAGTTTTAAGATCACTGTACTGATGTTAATGCTGGTCAGTTGTGCCTGAATTTCAAAGGAAGGAGGATGTAATGAGTCATGTCTGATCCCTACCTCCCATCATAGCCTCAACTAATTTTTCAGGAATGCCCTTGGCAGAGAGAGGCATCCATTCAGTTAGCTGGAGAATTTAGAATTTTATTTTTGGTTTACAACAGAGGACTTTCAAAATTTTAAAAATCTATTCTTGTCCTCTCTCATCATTACATTGTTTTACGTTGTTGTCAAAATTGTCTTTGTAAATTTAAAATTCAATCACTTAACTTGGTAAATTTGCTAAGACTTGCTGTTAATGGAAAGATACAGTTTATACTCCACAGCATGGCATAGAGGCCTACATGATTTGTCTTCTGCTTGCCTTCCCATGTTTCCATTTGTATTCTATGTTCAAAATGTAGACCAGAATATGTGACCACAAAATATGCTTTTTTGGCAGAAGGATTATTTTGAACTAATTATCTTGAGAAAGAACAGATATGACAAAAGCTCTGAAAAAAGAAGTTACCTTTTGTAAGAGACATTTATATTTATAAAGACAATCTCCATTCATAAGATTGTCTCCCTGTTTATACTAGGAATAAAAAAAATGACTCATCACAAAAGACTCATCAATAAAGAAGGAAACCACTTAAATCTGCATAACAAACTGTGTTCTTTCTTGATCACCTTATAACTTGCCTCTGGCACACTCTTCATTTGTTCTTAGCTGAAAATGGTATTCTAGCCAGAATCTAAGACCCCTTTTTGAGAATTATTTCTCTGTGTATTTTCCATATATATGAGATATACATGCTAATAAACTTCTGTTTTTCTCTTGTTAATCTGTCTTTTGTTACAGTCGCTCCAGTGAGAACTTAAAAGAAGAGAGAGAAAATTATTTTTTCCTCTCTTTCAAAAGCATTCTATTGGAAACTTCAGATATCAACAAATATTAAATGTTTTGCCTAGAATATTCCCTCTCCTTTTTACTCATCCTTGTCTACCAACTTCTCTTCCTGTTTCTCATTTAATGGAGAAACAGTTTATTATTATTTATTACTAATATTGTCCTTTATTAAGACAGTCCTGACCCACAAAATATGTACATTCTATTTATATTTAAATATTAAATATGTATTTAAAATCAAAGAAGCCTGAATTAAAATTCAGCAATATTACTTTAATTAGTCATTTTTCTTATTCCTCAAATTCTTGATTTATAAAGTGAGTAATCATAGCTTCTGAAAGTATAAGCAGAAAGGGAGGGTCTACAGGGATTATAGAAATTTAGTCAACTTGAGCAATCAGCCTGTTTTACAGCTTGCTGCCCTACATCCATTCTGATGTTTCCCCAAGCACTGTGTGGAATGTCGTCATTTTGTTGGTTGGAACCAGCTTCTTTCTGACAGACCCCCTGAAACATACAACTGAACTCAAGTAAACTTTCCTTGTTACCATGCTAACACCTACACCCTGGGAGGAGCTATGACTTCATTACTGTAACATGTGACCCATGTGCTGGCATAATGACTCACTGTGTCTGCACAATTGGGACCCATCTTCTATATGATGCAGCCTCTCCCCTCCCCATCACCCATAAAACTCTCCCATCACTTTCCTTTGGAGAGACATTGCTTTGGAGATGACTCTCAGTGTCCTCCTAACTTGTGCCAAGTGTTAAAACTCCTATTGATCAAAACTTGCTGAATCCTTTTTTTTTAATCACATAATATAATAATTAAAATAACATATAAAATATTTAGCAAAATGTCTGATAGAAATTCTCAGTAAATGCTACATTTAATTCTAGGCCTATATGATAACACTTCTCACAGTATGCACAGGTTATTTAAAAAATATCAAAAGGAAAAACTTCATATGTTCCTGAGCCAGTTATTTATGTGCATATTTGTCTCACTCAAGTTGCTAGAACTCTCAGAATTTGCAAAGAGTATTCAATAAATATTTGTTGAATTATATTGATTTCTCTCAATTGTATTTTATCTTAAAATGCTGTAATTTACCAACTATTAAGTTTCTTCCAGTCAATTAGGATGTGAATACATTTTGAGAAATTCTTATCAAAAGACAAAATTAAAGCTATCCTTTGTTACACTAAGAATAATATGCCTGCAGAGGAAATTAAATCTTCATTCACCACATCCCAGAGAAAAGAGAATACTTCAGAAATTCATAGGAAATAACATGTATTGAAAAATATTAAACATTATTAGAACTGTATGATGCTAGATGTCAAAAAGTGAATGAAAGGTTTTTGGTTTTTACACTCTTATTATGTTTAAGAAACTAGTGAGAAAAACATAAATATCAAGCTCTAGATTTTTGTGGCTTACAAAAATAGGTTAAAGTCAATTTCTTTTTTCTATCAGAAAACAATTTATATATCTAGTTTGAAAACAGGCGTTGGTTAAAAAAATGAGCATCAATAAGCTTGTGAAATGACAAGTGAAGAGTTATGTCTCCACATTTGGCGTTTTGAAAATTTATTCTAGGTCTATTTTCTCCATCCTTTAGGCAAATAATCTGAAGGAAGCAACTAAATTGTACCTATTGTTCAATATCTAATAGCTGTTGAAAATATTTATTGTTACCTTTTCTCAGTACCAGCTTAATTTTCCATTGGTAAAGCCAACTCAACTTGTGGCACTCAGGTGAATTAATGGAATTTATTTGCTCTCACCTCTGAATGATAGGTTCTTCTATTTCTGTTATGAAAGAGGTTAATACAAGCAAATTAATTTTAAGTATTTTAAAACATTTTCTGTATATGTATGTGTTTATTAATTTTATTTGTGAAAAAGACGGGAAACTTCAGAAAGGGTGTCATTTATTTGATCTGAGTCTAGAATATTTGCCACAAACACTAAAAGAGTTTCTAGGCAGAGAATGAAACAAAGAATTTGGAATCCGAAACTAAAAATTGGTTGGTCTGGCTTGATTTGTAATATTTGAAAGATGGAAACAAAAGGAAAGAGATTTATGGGACCTAAGGGATACAACAAAAACAATGGCAGTGAGAATGGAGAGGTGGGGTTGGCTGTAATGTATGTTAAGAATTGAAAAATAGAAAGACTTTAGTCCCCTGTTAAATGTGTATATAAGGGGATAAAGTGAAAATTAAGTTGAAGTCTCTTGCATTTCTGAGCAAATGTGGATTAAAAAATAGAAAGCAAAGACATTTCAGAAAAAAAAGATAGCAAGATTTGGTTTAGAGGCAATAAGTAAGTTCAGCATTCTGTGTGCTTTCCAGTTACAGTTGCTAAGACTATGAAATGAGATGTTTGAGAAGCTTGAGCTTGACTCCAACATATAGGTTTTTATTTTAGAGTTTTGGGAATTTTCGTATCACAGAATTAGCCATAGGAAGACGCCAAAGTGGAATTTTTGCTTGAAAGTTTTGGTTTAAATCATTTAACTGCTTGATATATCATCACAACTAAAAAAACATAAAAATTAAAGAAACCCTAGCAAATATATGTAAGCAACATTAAAATTTATCTTATTATTAAAACTCGGCTTGTAGGGTCTCCCATTTTCCTTTGCTTCTTTCTCTGTCCTGTCTTTACTTTTCTGTGACACAACCAGTTGCGTATTTTTCACTGCAGTCTTGCACCCAAGCGTGGGCCTTGAACATTCCTAGGCTCTAGGCACTGATAAGGACATTTACGTTGTTGCTCAAAACACTAAAAAAAAGTAGTCCCTCTCTGAGCAAAATTCCTTAAACCCTCATATAAACCCCAAACTTACCTCTTGCAGACCTACCTAGGTAGAACACCTCTCTCGTTGCCCACTGTAAGTATTACTTCTGCCCCTTCACTAAGTTCCCCTAACAAATACTTTGGACTGATCACCTTGGCCTTTAAATGTTTCTTTCTCTGGAACTCATCATCCCCATCTCTGGACAGTTTTGGGCACTCCCTTGTGAGAACTCTCTTGTCACTGCTTTTGAGACAACTCCAGCTATGGATTTGCCCCAGGATGAAACAGCATTGCAAGTTATTTTGAATAGATAAAAATAATTACTATGTGCTGGTGAAAACTAATTTATGTTTATTCAGTGAAGTCTTCATGCTTAACAAAAGTCTACATTTATTATTTTAGTTGTTCCTTTTCATTCTTGGGAGTAAATATGCACAGGTGAAGATGTGGAAAAATAGGTCCAAACTATTCCTTGGGGTTTCTCTAACCAAGTTGACTGACTAGAACTGTTTATTTGTGTTTGAAATGTGGATTACTTTTCACTAGAAGTTAGTGCTTAAAATGTAGACTTGAAAAGGTCAGAACTTTTATCCATTAAGCCATCAAGCTTTTTTCTGTAATAAGAGTAGATGAAAGGTTTTAACTTAAATCTCAAACATAAAGTTCAGCAGAATGATCCTATCTCAAATTGAAAGAACAAGGCCAAAATGCCTTTGTCATTCTGTGTATTTAAATCCAGGGGTCTAAATGTCAGTACAAAATGACAGAGTATCAAATCATGAATCATATCACCAAAAGCCAGAATATAGGAAAATTTTCAGCTTTTTAAGTTAAAATTATATTTATAAATAGGACACAGAGTTTGAACCCTACCTATCTAGTCCTAGCATGAGTTAGATCTTATGAGTATACGTTTAACTATATGCTAATAATATGGATTCTGCACTTGTTCTGTATTTAAAACTCAACCATGCTATTGCTATTGCATAACATGCCACCACTGAAAAAAATCAAGCAACTGTCATGCCAGCTATACAAGCAGTAGTGTGCAATAGCATACTTGGTATGATGAAAATGAAGACAGATTTGGTTTCATTGTTCTTAAGAAAAAATATTGTATGGGGCACTTACATTTTGAACTGACATTTATAGTGCCTTTATTAAATTGTAACATCCAAATATTTTCTAAGACATTACCAAGCTATTGTGTTCATAATTTTCTTCCTGAGTGACAAACACTGGCTCCTCTTTATTGTATTTTTTCCTTTTTTAGTACTGCTTTATTAAATTTAGTATATTTATATAATGAGATGAAGAAAAATGAAACTAGGAGGTTTCTCTGAGACATTATGTCTTATATCTTGAGAGATAATTCACATTTTCTCATAAGGAACAATGGATTTTCATAGTATTCTGACTTGAAGAAATAGGAATTCTCCCAAACAAGAGCAAATAAACAGCTAAATTGAACACAAATATCCTCTTATTACTCTTACCTAATTAAATGATCTGAAAAACAAAACAGACACATTTTCTGCCATTATATTCAGGATACTTGATCCTTAACCAAACATTCATTTGGTTCACCTTGGCTGCTAATTTCTAAAAAAATGTAATATATGAGGCTTGGGGCTTGTTACAGATTGAATTGTGTCTGACTTAGTTATTTTGGGCTGTTATAGCAGAATACCACAAACTAGATAGCTTATAAATAATTTATTTTTCATGGTTCTGGAGGCTGGGGTTATAAGATTAAAGTACTTGTGGATTCCATGTCTGATTAGGGTCACTTTCTGGTTCATAGATGGTACCTTCTCATTTTCATCACGTGGTGGCAGAGGAAAATGGCTCCCTTGGGCATCTGTTATAAGGAAGTGAATGGGGGCTCTATCCTTATGACCTAATCACCTCCCAAATGTCTTACCTCTTAACATCATCATCTCGGGAGTTAAAATTTCAACATAGACATTTTGAGGGGACACAGACATTCAGAACACAGTAGTGTTTCTCAAAAATAATATATTGAAGCCCTAACCTTCGTAACTATGAATGTGAACTGGTTTGGAAATAGGACATTTACAGATGAAATCTAGTTGAGATGAGACGATTAGAATGGACCCTAATCTAATAAAACTGTTGTACGTGTAAGAAGTTGGAAATTTGGACACATCCATACAGGGAAAACTGCCTGTGAAGATGTCCATGTGAAGATGGAGGCAGAGATTGAAATTGTACTGCCAGAAGTGAAGGAATGCATGGAGATACCAGAAGCTGGACGAGGCAAGGATGGATCCTCCCTTGGAGGCTTTGGAGAGAGTATGGCCCTGACAGTAGTGTGGGAGAATACAGTTCTATTATTTTTACCAATCCAGTCTATGGTATATCACATAGCAGTCCTAGAAAACTAACACAGGATTTATTACATCACGTCTGAAATAAAATAAAAATTATGAAACCCAAAGTTAGAATTAGCTTTTCAAAAGTGAGTGATCATACTGTTCTTACCATCTACCTTTCTTTTTTGGAATCCTCTCCCTAACTCTGCTTTTTCTGCCATTCACTGAGGATTTTAGCACCTGGCTCAAGCTCTTTCTCTGCAACAATACTAACATCCTCATTCTTTATTAACATCTATATCAGTAGTCAGCCCAACAACCTTGTCTCGTAGTTGCTCAGCCTTTTCACTCACATGATCATTTTTTTTCACTTCATGTTAGCTATCCCACTAGTTTCATGCTAGGCTTTATTTCTAATGGGAATTGTACTGCCTCCTGAATCTTGATTTCAGTATCACTCCTCATGTTTTTAAAATTATACTGGCTCTACTCATCTTTCATTGGCACTTGCCCTATTTCAGTTTTCATTTCTACTGATAAGCAGATTAATTTCACTGAAATACTATTACTAAAATTAATCTCCTTGTGTTTGTTCAATTTATAGAATATAATTATAAAACAACTTTGGTTTTGTCCCTCACTCTTCCTTTAAGAGTCTTCTCTAACCTTGAAAGGAAATGTAGTTCAAATATTAGGAACTAGAATGTCCTATAAAGAGCTGTGGTTATTCTAGGTCCCAATACTGTAGAACTTCAAAAGCTAGTTTGAAATACCTGATGTGCAGTTAGTCAAACACTGACACATCAGTGCTTAAGAGAAGAGAAATGTTTGTTCGGTTTTACCAAAGTGTCATAGTGGTAAAGGCAAACTCTCAAATCCAGTCTGCCTTTCAACATAACTGAGAGCTTTTATGAGTAAGGTATGTAAACAGGAGGTGAGATCCCTAATGATAGAAGCTTCTATTGTTACTTGGCCAATTAAACATCTGGATGTTATCAAAAAAGTTTTCATGACCTAAGTATCATTATTCTTTGAGAGAAAAACAAACTCACTAATCTTGTCGGCAGGCCTTGGGGGTCAGGGTATTATGTTAATGAATTAATAGTGACTACCTTCTACCAAAATGACTACGTGCAATAAACTGTGCACAGAAAATGAAAAGGACAAGAAAGGAAAATAAGTAAAACAAACACCTTATGATTTTTATAATATAGGCTTGGTTACACCAATACCAGCTCAAATCAGGAATCATAATAAACAATCCCAATGATAGTACAAATCTTATACTCAACAGTAAATCTCCTCTACAGTTGTGTTAGTCATATTTATTATTAAAAATCGATTCAATTTTGCATAGAGGCTGAGAGTTCCCAAGATCTTCAGGGTGAGTTGGCAAGCTGGAGGTCCAGGAGCGCCAATAGTGTAACTCCAGTCCAAAAGCCTTGATATCTAAGAAGAGAAATTTGTTTCTGTTCAAAGGTAGGAAAAAACTAATGTTCCTGTTTAAGGCAGTCAGGCAAGAGAAATTCCCTCTAACTGTCTTTCTGTTCTATTAAGATCTTCCATTGATTAGATGAAACTTAACCATATTAAGGGAGGCAATCTACTGTACTTAGTCTGTGAATTCAAATGTTAATATTATCTAGAAACACCCTCATGGACACACCTACAGTAATGTTTGGCTAAATGTCTGGGCACCCATTGGCCCAGTCAAGTTGACACATAAAATTAACCATCACAACAGTACTGATAGGCCAATTCAGGGAGGATAAGATGGCATGCTCATCCTTTCTCTTTTTCTGCTCCTCCTTCAACACACCAGTTAATGTATTCTTCTGGCATCTCTTTGGTTGAGACTTAGGGAGAAAATAGAAGTAAGGGAGTTAAGAATAATCTTGAATTGGTACATTCACAAATTGTCCTTGCCCTCTCTGGGCATGGCAGATATTTAAAGATGGCGTGATCTCTTGATAAGCACTTTTATTGGCTTCTCATGGACACACAACATTGCTAAGCAGTTGCATTTTCCTCTGCAAGCTTCATAAAAGCAGCAGTACATCTCAAAAAAAAATTTTTTTTTTTTGCTTTTGTGCTGGGTTGGCCTTATTTGACATGGTCTAAGTTGACCCACCTTGCCATCTGTGTCTGTCTGATTTAACTCCTACCTTGTTCATAAAAAATCAACACTGGGAGTAAAAGCTGATTCTAAAGCAACAGTAGCTCAAATTTAGTACCTTTTCAAAGTAATTAGCAAGCTCATTTCTGTTGCCTTCCAGAGTCCTCAGCCAGGACTAAGATTCTAGCCTATTGTTTTTTTTTTTTCTCTAAAAGTAGAAATAACACATATTAGGATCAGTGTAGCTCAATAGATGGAGTCTAGGAAATATTACCCCAAAATATGCTCATTTGGCATGCTGATTACTTCAAACAGAGAACTTAGGAAACAGCAAATTCAGACAGGGACCTCTAAAGTCTCCTTATATGAAAGAACCTTGTTTGTTCCCACCCTGCTCCCTGGAATCTAATCCAGTAGGGAAGATTAACCATATCACAGGAGAAGAGACTAGAAGTGACTAAATGGTAATATCTCACCCAGATTCTTCTGACAGTTTCTCTTTGAGACAACTTTTATTACCTGAGAGACTTATGTGCATAACAAAAAAACATTTGTTCACCTTGGATTTTCTCCCTTCGCTCTCCCACAGCTTGTCACCCTCTCACACCAGAAACTCTAAGCTCCTATTCTGATGCTATAAGAACTATAAGCTGACCCTTCTTTGAGTCTCATATTTTGTGGGAATCTATTATGTATGCACATAATTAAAAGGGCTTTTCCCCTACTGATTTATCTACTCTCTTTATTTATTATAGACTCAAATTTTCAGACCTTCAGAGGGTGAAAGGAACATTCCTTTTGACCCGATAGCACTATTCTTGAGATAAAGGGGCAGGTATTTTAGATCTTTCCCATGGAGTGGATGGTGGAATGGGTGTATTTACCCAGTGGTTATACTCCCATTGTATCTAGGAAGTCACTAACTTGATTTTGATTTTACAGGCTCCTAGCTAGAAGAAATTTGCCTTGTCTCAGAGGAGACTTTGAACTTCGACTTTTGAGTTAATGCTGGAATGAGTTAAGACTTGGGGGGACTGTTGCAAAGGCATGGTTGTGTTTTGAAATATGAGGACATGAGATTTTGTAGTGGCCAAGGTTAGAATGATATGGTTTGGCTGTTTGCCCACCTAAAATCTCATTTTGAATTGTAATCCCCATAATCACCACATGTCAACGGGGAGACCAGGTGGAGCTCTTAAAGCTCCAAAATGATTTTCTTTGACTCCATGCCTCACATCCAAGTCACCCTGATGCAACAGGTGCGCTCCTGTAGCCTTGGGCAGTTCTATTCCTATGACTTTGAAGGGCATAGCCCTCTCCTGGCTCCTCTCACAGGCTGGCATTGAGTATCTGTTGCTTTTCCAGATGCACAGTGTTAGCTGTCAGTGGATCTACCATTCTGGGGCCTGGAGGATGGTGGCCCTCTTCTCATAGCTCCACTAGGTGGTGCCCCAGTACAGACTTGGTGTTGGGGTGTCAAGCCCACATTTCCCTTCCATACTGCCCTAGCAGATGTTCTTCATGAGGGCCCCAACCCTGCAGCAGACTTCTCGCTGGTCATCAAGGTATTTCCATACATCTTTTGAAAACTAGAAGGAGGTTCCCAACCCCAAGTTCTTGACTTCTGTGCACTCGCACACTCAAGTCACCACATGGAAGTTGCCAAGGCTTGGGGCTTGCACCCTCTGAAGCCATAGCCCAAGCTCTACTTTGGCCCCTTTTAACCACAGCTGGAGCAGCTGGGATGCAGGGCACCAAGTTACTAGGCTATACACAGCATGGAGACACTGGGCCCAGCCCACTAAACCACTTCTTCCTCCAGACCTGTGATGGGAAGTGCTTCTGTGAAGACCTCTGACATCCCATGGAAACATTTCCCCATTGTTTTAGGGATTAATATTCAGCTCCTCATTACTTACACAAATTTCTGCAGCTGGCTTGAATTTGTCTTCAAGAAATGAGGTTTTCTTTTCTATTGCATTGTCAGGCTGCAAATTTTTCAAACCTTTATGCTCTGCTTCCATTATAAAACTGAATGTCATTAACCCCACCCAAGTCAAATCTTGAATGTTTTGCTATTTAGAAATTTCTTCCACTCAATACCCTAAATCATCTCTCTCAAGTTCAAAGTTCCACAGATCTCTAGGGCAGGGGCAAAATGCTGCCAGTCTCTTTGCTGAAACTTTTGCTCTTGTTATGTTTTAGCAAAGAGACTGGCAGCATTTGCTTGTCTCCATCTGAGACCACCTCAGCCTGGATCTTATTATATATATTGCTATTAGCATTTTGAGCTAAGCCATTCAACAAGTCTTTAGGCAATTCCAAACTTTCCCACATTTTCCTGTCTTCTTCTGAGCCCTCCAAACTGCTCCAATCTCTGCCTGTTACCCAGTTCAATTTGCTTCCACATTTTCAGGTATCTTTTCAGCAATACCCCACTAATTTACACTATTAGTCTGTTTTGTTTTTAATGAGAAGCTAAAGCTGTATTACTCAGCTGCATTTTTTATTACTAAAATTGCCTATATTTTCATAAGGATTCAGAGATGCTAGTTAATGCTGACCATATTTATTGAATAATTGGTCTTTTATTTTCTCTTCTCCATATCTCTATTACAGAATAATTAATTTACACTCAAGAAGAATTTCCCTTAAGTTGCATAATGCTCTACATTAGAAACATAGCATGTGACCTCAATAAATCTCAGTCATCCATAAGGAAAAGGTTTGTCTGATGCCAAAGTTGACACTCTTTCTTCCATAAGATATATAAGATAATTCAGTCTAGTCTAGAGGACTACCAATGAGAGTGATCTTTTAATATACAGAAAAAAATAATTTGTAATTTGCAAACTGATTAGTTGTACTTAATAAATGACAATTATCACAGATACTTTTTTCACTAAGTATTCCTATAAACAAAATAACTATAATTCATACTAGCATTGTTATCTTATACATCAACTTTTTGTTGAAATTGTTTTTCAAAGTAAATTTTAGCTTTAGTTTCATGTTGTGGTGAATTTTGTGGTATTTTACTTATGGCTAAAATGAATTGCATTGTGTGAAATGCCCAATAAGGCCATGATCTTCAAGGCAATGTTAAAAGTCCCAGAGTAGGCCAGATATAGCACATCATGCCTGTAATCCCAGCAATTTGGGAAGCTGAGGCAGGTGGATCACAAGGTGAGGATATTGAGACCATCTTGGCCAACATGGTGAAGCCCCATCTCTACTAAAAATACAAAAATTATCTGGGCATGGTGGCATATGCCTGTAATCCCAGCTACTTGGGAGGCTGAGGCAGAAGAATAGCTTGAACCAGGGAGTTGAAGATTGCAGTGGGTCTAGATTGCACCATAGTACATCAACTTGGTGACAGAGTGAGACTTGGTCTCAAAAAAAAAGTCCCAGAGTGGCAATGCAAAAAAAAAAAAGTGCATATTTGGTTCTCTTGTTTTTTTTTGGCAAATTTTTACTCTCCAGGAATTTTGTATTGTTGATATATCACGTGGTCTCTATTTATTTAACTTAACTAGGAAGAAATGTTTATGAAAAATTAAAAATATATTTATCATTAGAACCATCCAGAATTTCTTGAGCAGTATAAAATCTAGTTAGTTATTTAAGAATACAAAGAATACATAGACTTCAAGGAAAATGATAGAAAATAGAGATGCTAGAGTCTATAACTTGATAAAAATTAGTTTATGGGTACTATCTTCCATTATATCTCAGTGGAGAATTCATCACTTAAAATCATGACTTATCATTACCTACAAATACTGCATTGAGATCTTACACAGCTAGATAAGTGCATGTGAAAGTTATCTAATAATACTTTCATGGGACTCCACAATCTTATGTTACTTTGCCCTAGACTTCTAGTTGCTCATATCTTAATATTGTTGTATCTATTATTAATCTCAGTAGATATACTTGCATTTTTAATAAATTAAGTAAATCCATTTAATAACTCTTGCACCAGGGTCTGCCGAATCTGACTCACAGACTATGGCTGAGCAATGGAAGAAAGGAGTTTGCAGACACAGGTGTTTTTCCTTTGAGAGTGTGGCTGGGAGACCCATGGCTTACAGACCCCAAAGAGGGAGTCTGGCTGTGCAACCCCAATATGCTGGAGAGGCTCATATTTATTTTGGAACAGATTTAGTGACAAAGGTCTCAAGCAAACACCATTGTGGGTAATTAAATTGCTGACCCCCTGAGTTGAAGGCAGTCATGTGTGAGGATGATCAAAGGTCGGTTTTAGGAGAACATGAGCAAACAAGCTATTTAGATAAACTCCTCTACATTTTCTTGTTATCTGCTCTTTGCTATTAGCTCAAGGTAAGAGGATTAGGCTGCCTTTGGCCATAACCCTTTACTGAAGCTTTTGCAAAACCTTCCAGCCTTCCAAGAAGGTTTGCATCTTTCCTATAATTTTTCCCACCATTCTGACCAACCTCCTACAAGGGTCCACCTTGATAACTGCTACAAGGCAAGGGCCCGAGGAGATGAAAGTTACACTAAGATAAGTGAGACCCAATCCAAGTAGGGGAAATAATTTTTTAACAAAATTACTAAAATATGGCAAGATAGTACTAAAATAGATACATGGAAAAGAGAGATTAGTGAGGCAATGTTAGACGGGCTTCACAGAGAAAGTTATGTTTAAAAGTTCAAATGCTTTCTCTTTGACATTTTCATGTCATGCAAAGTTAGTCCTTATTTTCTTTCTGTGTTCCTATACTTTTGTATATGTTTCTGTATTACATCCCAAACCTTTTCCCTGAATGCTTCCATCCTTCATTCTTAGAAAGCAGGGATTTAATATAATTCATTTTAGTATATTTAATACCTCATGAAGAAACAGACATTTAATTCTTAGCAGGAGCTCAAAAATGTTTAATGAATAAATGAATAAAACACTCCATAGACCCACAAAGTGTATGTTGTCATAGAATTAAATAGGGTCATTCAAGCTAAAAGTGACAGAAACATATCTCAAGTTAACCTAAGCATAAATAATTATATTGGTTTAGATATTTGAGATGTCATTGGCAGAATTGGGTAGTTGCATCAAAGACCATTTTATTTGCCAAGCCTAAAATACTTTATGGCTTTTTATAGAAAAGTTTGCTGACTCTTGCTCTAAACCAGGGTGCCTAATCTTTTCACTTCCCTGGAGAAAAATTGTCTTGGGCCACACATAAAATAGACTAATACTAACAGTAACTGATGACCTGAAAACATAAAAGAGTCTGTGATGCATAAACCTCATAACGTTTTAAGAAAGTTTACAAATTTGTATTGGGCTGCATTCAAAGCCATCCTGGGCTGCATGCAGCCCACAGACTATGGGTTGAATGAACTTGCCCTAAACAAACTAAAGCCAGGCTATATATGTCCATTATTATTTATTCACACTGAGCACCTTGCTTGAAAATTTCTCCCATTTTTCTTTGAACCAACTATCTAAGTTTAGTTGCTGAAATTCTATCTATATTTTAAGATTTTACTCATGCTTTATTTTTTTAGAAAGTTTTTCTTAATACTTTTTTGTTAAGTAGAATTGATCAAAAACTGAGTTTGTTAAATATATCCCTCTATAGTTTTCTCAAGAACCAACAGATTTCTTATTTATCTTTATGCCATTAGCCCATATCCCAGTATCTGCCACATAGTAGAGCTTAAATATGTATTGATTAAATGCATGAATGAATGAAGTAAAGGAAATATAGATGATTAGTTTTCAATTTTTAGTGTTAAAAATCTTTTAAGTTATATAAATATAAATAATTACATGGAGTATATTTCATTCAAGTCTCTGTTTCCCTTTATTAAAAACAGTGGCTAAACAAGGGAAAGGAGACTAGGTATTGTTTTTACTCTGTTCTGGCTCCACTTTCTTACCCTATCTGGATATTTTCTGTGCTCCAAGTTTGAGGAAAGGAAAATGTCTGTATCAGATATTTTTATGTTGTTAATGCTGATTTTAACTACTTTTTTGGCTAACTCTTATTGGCCCTCATGCTCTCCATTATGACAAGCATCCAGATTATTTCAGACAGCACATTAGTGAGTTTTGCAAGACACTCTCCCATGTTAAACTCAATAAAACACCAATACTCTGGCTATGTTTTATGACTGTACCCTATCTCCCATCTACCATCACTCATAGGATTTTATGGTTCCCCTTTTTCAGAAGTGTAGTTTTTTTAGATGTAATCCTCCCATGTCACCCATCTATATACTTTTCTGCTTTCTACCTCTTAAGGATCACACACATTATTATACTGTCAAATGGAAGTACAGCCTGTAAAATGGTTCTCATCCTGACTCCACACCATATACCCACTGATAGCTTCGGCAGCTTCATAGGTTTAATTTTTTTTTCTGGGGAGAAGAAAACATCAGACAGTTGATATAAATTCCCAGACTCCAGGGGACTTATTTCAATTTCTTTTTAAAATTATCTCTCAATCATTTGAGATGCTTTCAACTTCAACTTTACAGTGAAGGAGAAGAAATAAAAGAGGAATGATTATCAATCTTACTAACTTGCTTACACACACACACACACACACGCGTATATAACCTGCCTTTTTTTCCTCCTTATCTTTTCTTTTTCATCATCTGTACTCTGAATCCTACTAATTCTATATTTGTAAGGATTGTGGACTATCCATTATTTTCTCTCTTTTACCATCAATCTTTTTTTTTTTGACTTGCTCCTTCTCAAAATGATGTAACATACTTTAATTGCCTACATTTAAAAAATAAAGCAAACAAAACAGTCACCCTTGAGAAATTCTATTACTCTTTCATACACTCTTCTATCAATCCCCTTCTAGCAACAGTCAGCTCTCTTGACAAATTAGGCTACTCTTGCTTTCCCCATTTTTTTTCATCTCATATTCATTGCAATCTGTCACTTAACTGAAAGTGCTAAAATTACTCCATGCAATTGTAACTGATGTTAAATTTGAAGTACCTCCAAACATCAAGATATAATGCATATGGATAACCTGAAGTGAGGTACTAACCTAATGTTAACATTGAAAAATTAAGTTTGAGAGAAGGGCTTAGATGACTCTTAAAGCTCTCAAACACATGGGTATTATGAAAGGGTCTGGAGTTGAAGATTAGAGAGGATCTGAAGTAAATGATTTATTTAGAGATAATTGCCACATTGATGTGATTAATGCTGTATTCCCACATCCAAAAGAGAGCAGTAAGTTATCTACTCCTTTATCTCAAACCTAGAAAAGCAAATTTGAAAATGGCTGTTAGAGAGTTTATGTGTCCACAGTAACTTGAGGTCAGTTTGACTTCTACATCGTAAATCTAAAGAGGCAGTGAATGGCCTTAAGCTGAGAGAGCTAGCAATTTTGTATTTTTAGCTATTGTTAGAGAAAAGGATGAGAGAGAGAGAGAGAGAGAGAGAAAAAGAGAGAGAGAGAGAGAGAGAGAGAGAGAAGAAAAACAAAGAGATATACTGAGAAACTTAGACTCTTCAGTATGGCTACCAGAGGAGAAAATAGGCATCAGTAAAGAAAAGCTAAATATATCATCAAATTTTTTGGCAAACTGGAATATAAGAGTGTATAAACAAGAATAAATTAACTTAGGGGAACTTATCTGGGACATTGGCATTAACACTCTGGCAGATATTCCATGGGAAACAGAAAATTTATCACTACAGCAGATCTTAGAAGAATAGAGTAATTGAAAGCTAATACTGAGCAAAAGTATAAGATGTTTGGGTTGCAATATCAGATAGTAGAAGAAAGAATAATATGGTTTAGAAATATAGGCTAGTTGAAATAGTTTTATGAGTGACCCTAGCATGATGCTTCAGAAGAAGACCCAGAGGAACAACTTTCACCAAGATCACCAAAAGCATGCTGGTGAAAATATACTATCAATTATATCACATAGTTCAGGGTTGCTTTCACAGGTAAGTCAAGGCTGTCAGTAGGAAAAGCAGCCTTAGAACCTGAAATTGTATTATTAAATGGCAAAATGGGAATGGTGGGATCTAAAAGCAATTGCTAGTAGTGGTAATATTTAACCATTTAAAGGCATAGGGTTGATAATTTTTATAATGACTGTCAATGTCAAGGGATAGTCAAGAAGTCTTAAGCCACAGATGGTTGTGAAGACAGTTAATGGAATGTGGTATCCCTAGGGAAAACTAGAAGGGTAATTACCCAGTGTTCTGCTTATTATCTACAATCAGAAGTCAAAAGTGAAGGAACAGTAGGTTGAGGACAATAACCCTGATGTAAACTCCCAAATCTCTTGCTCAGTTTTCATGCCTAAGTCAATTTTAAAGTCTGTATACCACTGAAAGAGAAGATATCAAAAAGGAGGAAGAATTCTATAATACCATAGCAAGTACATACTACAACGATTCCCTGAGTACTTCCCCAGAGGAATCTATGGCCATTTACTTTGTTGGATGCATTCAGTGAACACTTGGGAAAAAAATATCACAAAATTCGAAAGACAATTAGACCTAGGTGGTTGGTTGATGTTGAGTTTGACTGGCGGCAGGATTGACCAAATGGCAGATGAAAAACATGCATTGTTCCTCACATTTACTAAGTACAGATTAAATGACAAATGTCTCAAGTAAACACTATTAACATTGCTGATCCCTGAGTAGAGAGTAGGTATTCACTCACAGATGATCAAAGGTCGGTCTTAGGACCACATGGATAAACAAGCTATTTAGATAAACTCCCCTTTATTTCTTTGTACTTACTCCTATTAGCTCAAGGTAAGGCAATAAGGCTGCCTTGAGCCATAACCTCTTTCCCAAGGCTTTTGCAAAACCTTTTGGCCTTTCAAGAAGGTTTGCATTTTCTGTAGTTTCTCCAACCATTCTGACTAATCTCCTACATCTCCCCATTTTCTGGTTTTTGCTCAGGTTTTGTTGATTTAAGAGTACAAATGTGTGCAGCAGTTTTTTCAGGCGTGGCAGTTATAAGTTGTGCTCTGGCTCTGGATCCTAGAATCAGTAAATAGCATTAGACAAACAAGTATCATTAGTAATATTCTTTACTAATCAAGGAGTGGCCTGTAGTGTTACTTGTCACCTTATTCTACTGTGTGCCATTACTGAGAGACCCCACTTGGGGTACATTACTCCTTTCTAGCCAAGCAGATGCATCATTAGAGGCTGGGAAGGGAGTATCTGCCTAAGTAACAGGTGGAAAAAAGGCAGATTTAAAAGATGGGCTTAATAGAGTGTAGCAGGTACAGGTTGCAGGGAAAGTGAGAGAATAAAAAGGATCAATACCCTATGTGAGTTGCAATGTACAACAGAGAACATAGCAAGGAACAAATTATCTGGAGTGAATGGTGTCTGTGTCTGGAGCAGGATTTGCTTTGCCTTCTGAGTTGTCTTCTTCAGTATCCCCCAAGTAAGTTCTGGGGCTTGAGGCATCTGAGAAAGTCACATGGTCTGGGGCTGTGGGTCCTGCAGGGTCATTTTCTTCATCTCTGGTACTGGGTTGGGTCCTAGCAGGGGTCAAACCATAGTATGGTTTGATGCGTGCTTGAATCCAGAGAGTGCCTGAGGGGATGTGAACACAAGCATATTCTCTTCTCCATGTTAGCAAATCATTTGGACCACACCATTCATTACCATTTACATCTTTCCATAAGACTGCAGGTTTTATGTTTTGAGAAGCTTTAGCAAAGTGCTTTTCTATTGCTGATTGAAATTTATCATCTAGATTTAAGAAATTAAGGCTAAATAAGTCATGTGATAGCAGTTTTGCAGGATCCTTACCCATGCTCCCCCTTTTTTGTTTTCTGAGTGTATTTTTAAGGGTGGAGTGGGCACGTACTTCTATGGCTTGTCCTTGGGGGTTATATGGGATGCCTGTGGTAAGTTGGATGTTCCATGTTTGAGAAAATTGTTGAAATTGTGAGCTGGCATAAGCCAGTTTTAATTTTTGTGGGCCACCCCATAAATGCAAAAGTTAAAAGAAGATGTTTAATGACATATGGAGTGAACTCTCCAGGAAGAGTGTGTGCATAAATTAGATGAGTGTTGATATCAATGGATATACATACGTATCTTGGTTTTTCAAATTCAGGGACATGTGTAGCATCTGTTTGCCATAACAAATTAGGTTTTAGTCCTCTACGTTTAACACCTGTAGAAGGAGGGGATATGCCTGTGAGCTGACAATCTGGTCATAACAGAATGATTTGTTTGGCTAGTATTTGGGTAAGTTGAAATTGTTTAGTTAATTTTCTCAATTTTGGTGAAAAAAAATTGATGTGATTTGGTGGCTTGGTCAAGCAGTGACATCATAACTCACAGATCTGCTTGATCATTGCCATAAGCCAGTGGACCAGGCGGTGAGCTGTGGGCTCAAATATGTGTGTGGTAAAATAGGATGTGTATGTTGATCCAGCAATTGCTGAAATTGAAGAAAAATGACACACAGGGTGAGCTCTAGAGTAGACTTAATGAGAGGTGTCTCAAAGTCCTGCAATACGTAAACAGAGTAAGCAAAGTCACTAATAATATTGATAGGCTGAGCAGAAAACATCTCCAGGGCCAATATTAGAGCTCCAATCCCAGCTCTCTGAGTGCTAGTAAACCAGATTGAGTGAGGAAATTATGTGGTCTCCATCGAATAGCTGCTTTTCCATTCTTACCAGTGCCATCAGTAAACAGCATTAAAGCATTAGGTATGGGGGAGTAAACTACTTTTGTAGGCATAATTACAGAAATTCAAGATAAGAACTGAAGCAGTTTGTCAGTAGGAAGGATGTGTTCCAAATGACCTGCATAATCAGAGTGCTATCTGAAGATCTGAAGAGAGGGACAATACTGCTTCAAATTGCGTTTTAGTCAAAGGAATTCTTATGATATCAGGATCATAACCTAGCAACTGATTGCATCATCTGCAGGCCGTATAGATGACTTTACTAACTAGCTGAATATAGGTATAGAGAGATAGTATTTTAGTCCTGATATGTGAGCAAAAAACTCATTCTAGGAAGCATAGTCCTGGGGCCATTTGTCCTGTTAATCCTGTTGGGGAATGGTTACTGTGAAAGATAAACAATTGAACTGAATAAATTGGGTCTATGTGATCCAGCTGCCTCTCAGAGATACCTAGCTCTATTTCCTCAATTTCCATTCTTGCTGCAGGGATTAAATACCTGTGAGAATCCAGGGAAGCATTGACTTTTAAGATAGAAAACAGGTTTTGCAGCTTATCAGTAGTTATGCCCAAGGTGGGGCAAACTCAGTTTATATTGCCTAGTAATTTTTGATAATCACTTAAAGTATGTAAGTTGCTAGTATTTAATTTAACCTTTTGAGGCCTTACTGATCAGAAAGTTAGTTTGTATCCAAGATATTTTCAAGGAGAGGACATTTGTACTTTTTCGGGTGCTATGATTAAACCTCTTAACTGTGTATTCTTTATGACAGAGGCATATAAACTTAAAAGTACTGGCTCCGTTGGAGCTTCCAGTAAAATATCCATTAAATGAATGATCTTGCAATTATGAAATTCTTTTCTACTGGGGAGCAAAGCCTGATTTATATGATACTGATACATGGTAGGACTGTTCAGTGTTCCTTGAGGATGTACTTTCCAATGAAATTGACAAGCTAGCCTTTCATTATTGATAGCTGGTAATGTAAATGCAAATTTTTCTCACTCCTGTTCTGCAAGGGGAATAGTATAAAAGCAGTCTTTTAAGTCAATAATGATAATAGGCCAATTTTAAGGGATTACCACAGGGGACGGGAGCCCCGGCTGAAGAGGCCTCACAAGTTGTAAAAGAGCATTAATGGCCCATAAGTCATGCAAAAGTCTCCATTTGCCAGACTTTTTGGGAATGACAAAAATGGGTGAATTCCAAAGGCTGTTTGATAGTTTTATATGCCTGGCTTTTAGTTGCTCCTCAACTAATTCATGGGCTTTTTGTAATTTCTCTCCCTTCAAAGGCCACTGTTCTACCCAAATAGTATCTCGAGAGAGCTACATTAGGGGTAGGTTAGGAATAGTAACACTGGCCATTATTAGAAAGGGGTTTGCGGAGTGACCCCGTCCACCACCACATTGGGTAATACATCCCATCCTCAAAGATTAAGAGGGATGGGCATAATTAGAGGTTGTGTAACTGCTTTTCTTCCTTCTGAATTGCAGCATGTTAAGGGGTGTGTGCTCTGCTTGATGGTATGTGCTTCCCCAATGCTGACAATTTTTTGTTTCTGAGTGACCCAGGTCCAAGTTTCTGGCCAATTTTGCTCATTAATGATTTTGATCCAGGGGGAAGAATATGAAGACCTTTACATTCCATCATAACTAGTATCTCACCTTGATAATTACTATCAATTACCCCAGTGAGCACATTAATTCCTTTAATGAATAGGCTCAATTGCCCTGGGACTAATCCTACTGTTCCTGGAGGCAGTGAGCCCCAGATCCCAGTTGCAACCCTTTTGGGGTCTTCTCCTTCTTTTAGCACTAATTCATTGGGGCAGAGTAAGTCCAGTCCTGTGCTCCCAGTGGCAGCTGCTCTGAGAGAGAGGACTGTGGGCTTTCTGTCCAACTGAGGAAAGCCACTGGCATTGCCCCAGTTGGGAGTGGGGCCTGGGGAAGGCCACTCATGAAGTTTCCTATCTGATTAATTAGGAGGTTGCCATTTTCATCAAATCTGGACTTGTGTTCATTTGCCCAGTGTTTCTCCTTTTTACACTGGGGCCATATGGAAGGGTTCTTTCCCTGACTTACCTTGTTGTCTACTTTTGGGGAATTTCTTATTCATATGACCTGACTCTCTGCATAGAAAACAATTAAGGTTTTTTCCTCTCTTCATTTTAGGAGGCCTTAATGCCTTAGCAATATTTTTGGCTTTCTGTGTTTCATGTCCTACAAATTGGCATGCTCTTATAAGTTCCCTAACAGAAGCTGCCTTTCCTCTGATTGTATTGCTTGTTGTCAATCCACATTAGCATTTGCATAAGCCAATTGCAACAATAATATATCAGCAGCCTGGGCATGACTAATATGTCTTTTAATTGCCTGAGTTACCCAATTAATAAATTCAGATAAACTCCTGAGGCCCTTGTTGAACATTTATAAAAGATTCCTGTTGAATTCCTCTCTGGGGAATTTGGTCCCAAGCTCCGAAGGTGCACAAAGACTGCTATGCATAGGCTTGGGGAACAAAATTTAATTGTTGTTGTACGTTGGCATAGGGGCCCCTCCCCTCGAGCATAGCAGCTGTTATGTCTTGCCTGGCCACTTAATTCTGGTTGGCTTGTTATTTGCACAACTCATTATATTCTGCCTTCCAGAGGAGGCATTGGCTGAGCTCTAAAGTTGTTTTAATTAGTACTGACCAGTCCAATGAAGTCATAGGGTGGTTGTCTGTTATGGCCCCAGTTAATCCTTTTAAAAATGAATTAGTAGCTCAATTATCTCTCATGCTTTTTCTTATCTCTTTATAAGTGTCAAAATAAATGGATTTATTGGGTTGTCACATCAATCTTGCATTATCAGGCAGTCTAAGAGCTCCCCTTCTAATGATGCTTGCCTAAGACAGGGTCCCATAACTGTAGTGTATCCTTCTTCTTTTTTCCAATCTATTGGGAGAAGGGGCTCAGGGAGAATTTCTGTCTCTTCTATGACACTTTTACTTGGTAACAGTGGGGCTGATGGAGATGGCAAGGTAGGTGATGGTTCCTCCTCCCTTCCGTTTTTAGGTTCTTCTGTGTAGAGTGGGGCCATAGCAGGCCTAACTAAGGCCCATAACATTAGAGATATTACTGGGACCCATTGTCCTTATGCATGGTGTTGTTTAAGATTTCTCCCCACTTGTTCTCAGAGCTCTATGTCTAGCATGCCTTCTGCTGGGAACCATGGGTTATGGAAGACAACACTTTGCATTAGGTCCCCTAACTGAGCCTGCAAAACCAAGGCTCAACTAGCTTTAAGCAGCTGTTTCAATACTTTTATATACTGTTTCTGTTGTGCTGATAACTATTGTCCCATGATAAAACCCTAGCCTGAACAATTCCTTTGAACTTGGAAATCCTGAGCAGGCACCAATGACTAACTGACTTACTGACTTATCAACTTACTGACTTACTGACTATGCAATCTTTTCACTTTTATTTTTGAGGGTTCCATCATGATTTATGATCCATTGCAGTGTCCTCATGCAGGGACACCAAGTGTCGAGTCCAACTGGCAGCCTCAACTGAGCAATGAATGAAAAACGTATGACACAGGCTTGCCAGTCAGTGCAGCCAGGGGACCTCTGCAAGAGTCAGCAGCAGCCTCAATAAGCCGGCAATCCTCACATTTATTTAGTGCAGATTAAATGAGAAATGTCTCGAGTAAACACTATTAACACTGCTAACCCAAGTAGAGAGCAGTTATGAGCCCACAAATGATCAAAGTTTGGTCTTAGGACCACATGAATAAACAAGCTATTTAGATAAACTCCTCTACATTCCTTTTATCTAATTCTAGCTCTTAGCTCAAGGTAAGACAATTAGGGTGCCTTCAGCCATAACCTCTTTCCCAAGGCTTTTGTAAAACCTTTTGGCTTTCCAAGACACTTTGCATTTTCTATAATTTCTCCCACCATTATGACCAATCTCCTACAGATTGACATTAATACTTGAAGATAAAAAGCCTAATCCTAACCTCCTGACTGATTGGTGATGTATGACAGCCATGTTGTAAGTAGATTCCTAGCTAAAACTCAGCTTAGACGATCTCTGCAGTGTCAGGAGTTCCAACAATTGATCATTTTGCCAGCTTCCAATTCTATAATTGGAATGACATACTTGGTTATTGGATAATCACCATGTTGGATGCTTGTCTTCTCAGGTAAGAATGACCAAACTCTGGAAGGATGTCAAAAGAAAATCTTTAGCTAACTAAAATTTAACTGAGTTTAATTGAGCAAAGAATGTCATGAATTGGGCAGCTTCTCCAACCAGTGTATGCTGAGAGACTCCAGTGCATTTATGTGGCAGAGGAAGATTTGTGGAGAGAAGGAAAGTGATTTACAGAAAATGGAAGTTAGGTACAGAAACAGCCAAACTCTTTACAGCTTGGCATTTGCCTTATTTGGTTACAGTTTGAACAGTTGGTCCCCTTTGATTGGCCAAAATTTGATGATTGGCAGAAGAGTAGATTACAATCTGTTTTAGTTCACTGTGTAGTAGAAATCTTAAGGCCAAACTTAAAATATTGAGGCAGCTTTGGGTTAAACTTTATATTTCCTAAATTTTGATCATCCTCTAAATTTTTAGATTGACTGAATTTTAGTTATTGATGTTACTACCATTATGTAAATGAACTTATTTGGTCTCAAAACCCACTGGGAAATATCAGAATAATGGGTTTTGTAAGGTGGGAACAAAGACTTCAGGTTATTCTTTTTGAATGATTATTTTAGAGCATCCCTCCTTGTGCTGGAATATCCTATTCACAGAAGAAAAAAAAAACCTGGTCTGTTCTAGGATCTGTTTCCTTAACATCTTAGTTTGATTATGTCACATTTAGCATAAATGATCCCATTTTGATTTAGTCTGGTCTGTTAGGGCCTTGTGCATGACCTCAGCCAGAAACAATGGCCTTCCATAATTTTGCTTAAAAATTCCCACTTTTTTGTCAAGTTCTCACTTTGGTGAGAGTATGAACAAAACTTAGGACCTAGCAGCACTCTCAGTTACCACCATTTTGGGTTTCTGGTCTCAGCATATCATTAATAGGTTATGGTGGCCACATGGTCACATATTTCTTTTAGGTCTTTCCATTCCAGTTGAAGAGGTACAATTTGACATTCTGGAGATAGCTACATGCAAACATTGTAGACTTTTGAGAGAATGCAGTGTACCAGAGAGACTGCTATTATGACTATTGAGTTTGGAGTATGCTCTTTAGCCAGGGTACTCATGAAACCAACAAACTAAAATCAAATAGATCAAATAATAAGTTAGATAAAGAGTCTACTTGCTTTAACCAAGCAGCCTGTTTGCTAATTCTCTACAATTGAATTTCTATAATACCCAATGTATATTCCATGTGCAACAAGACGTGCCAGCAATTGCACAAATACTTCTCTGTTTAGCCAGTAAGTAATCTAGAACAATTAATTCTATTATTTAGAATGACTTTCACAAGATAATCTAAAATCTTCCATGTAACCATAGCCTTTACATTAAAATCTTCAACAGAGCCTATCATGAGGAATAAATTTTAAATTGTTGCCTCATTTACTCCAAACCATGGAAATAAAGACCTAATAAATCATGCCTATCTAGAAGAACGATGATCTCCTGGCAACCTTCGCTTTAACTCATGATGCAAGTTAAGATGAGTGGGCCACTGTTCTGTTTCTGATTATGAGGCAGCAAATATATTCTTAAAATTATTTTCACCTACATTGGTTTTTTGTCTTCCACCTATCAAGGCAAAAGGTTGTCATGTATAAGGCTGGCTGCAAAATTTTTCTCAAGTAAGAGTGTACCTCAGGAATGTACACCAAAAACTTATTTTTCACTTCTATAGTTTATAGAGGCTTAATTTTTAAAAAATGAAAAGGTAAGTTTATCATGATAGCAAAGATATTTTGATATATGATCTTGGGGAAAAAAATCTGTCATATCAAGCATGCTGTCTGCTTCTGAGGAGACTGGGGATAAACTACCCTGATTAGCTTTACTTTAGGGTTTCCAAAGGATATACAGTCAACAGTGTGGAAGGGACCTTCTGAGTTGTAAGATTATAAACTCAAGGTTCAATGTCCTCAAGTTTTGCTTCAGCGTGGATGGCAAGGGAAATCTTTCTATGATGTTCTCAGAAGATTGAATATTTGGGTTCTAGATTATGAAGAAGTTGACTGTCCTCAGTCAGGGGACCATACAAATCTTTCTTAATTTGGTGAAAATACACTTTGGTATATGAGCTACTGTTATAACATCAACCCTTTTTCATGGGAAAGCTTTCTTACAAGCAGAAAACATGCACTGAACATAACAAAGGTTCACTTCAATTCTGTCTATAAATGTTTGGCCCATTGGGTAGCAGAAATATACCTGAAGTTTTTATCATTTTTCCAAGAAAAGAATATGGGTTTGACAAACCAAACATTGGTCATGAACTATTTTAGCAATTTAGAACAGTCACCACATCTATGAAGGTTAAGGCCTGTCTTGAGTCTTGAGTTTATATATCAGGTATAGAGGTCAGGACAGAAGACAGAACTGTGAAGACTCTACCTGGAGGATCCTCTCCAGCTCTCCAACTTCTCTCTAAACAGCCAGGAGGCAAAACAGGAAAAGCAGGAAAGAAGGGGCCTTACTGGTGAGGACTAAGCCTTGATTTTTATCTTGCCCTTATTCCTACCTAAGGGTCTGGAGAGTCATACCCTACATAATCATAAATTCTCATTAGCTGGGTTTTAACTGACCCTGTATGTCCTGACTTACTTTTCAATCTGACTCTGGCATAAGAAGGAAGAAAATCAAAATGTTTTACTCCAAATTATGTATCTTTGCCATACCTTGAAATTGCCCTGCAAAGTCTCTTGTGGGGAAAATCCACATTCTTTCCCCTTTGTTTGCCTTCCTTACTTCCCAATCCCAGGAGATAATCAACTAAAATCCAGGCACTCTTTTAGATCTTATAAGAAACATTTTACAAACTGCTCTCTCTCTGAAGTCTGCTGTCTGACAGATTCCTCTGCACAATAAAAGTTGGTCTCCACAATCCTTTACCTTAACCTAAACATTCATTTTCATTGATCCAAAGTTTTCAGATAAGCTCAACCAATTGCCAGTCAGAAAATGTTTAAATTTACCTATAGCCTTGAATCCCCTGCTTTGAGTTGTACAGTCTTTCTAAAACAAACTTGTTTATTTCTTAAATGCATTTGATTGATGTCTCATGCCTTACTAAAATATATAAAACCAAGCTGGACCCCAATCACCTTGGGCACATGTTCTCAGAACCTCCTGAAAGCTGTGCCACAGGTCAGGGTCACTCATATTTGGTTCAGAATAAATCTCTTAAAATATTTTACAGAGATTAACTTTTTTCTTCAATAGTCACATACACATAATATATAGAGAAATACAAACACACAGAAGTGAATCTGATAGCTTTCATAAAGGATTTTCATTAGCCAGCTGTTAGTTTTCCTTTTCTGCATTCAGACTATTAATCTTCCAATTACCCCTTTCGTTGCTCTAAGCAATTGTTAACTAAGGGGGGAAAAAAGATATTCCTGAAGGAACAACTCTTAAGGGAAACAAAAAATTTATATTTCATAAATACAGACTAAACTCAGGATTCTGTGCAACTGCACAGGTAACATACCCATGAAGCTTGCTCTGCTTAGTGCTTATTCTTCTTTTGTGACTGAACTATGATGACATTTCATCAAAGAAGTCTTGGATGATGTTCTGCATACCAGGAGTCTGCACATTTGAGATGATGACTCTTTTTTTACTGAATGACAATCAAAATCCATACTTTGTGAACTCTTTTAAATATAATTTAATTAATCAAATCAAAGGAAAACTCATAGTAAGCTTTTAAATAAACCTGTTCTTTGTAGTAAAAAAATTACATTTTAAAAATTTACATAATATTTGATTTTTAAATAAACCCAATAGTTTTCTTCATTCAGTCTTTCTTCATTAGGTATTACTGAGTGGCTTGTCCATTTACTATTCATCCCTTCAATGTGTACTTGTTCTGACTTGCCTTAAGAATACTTACAAATTGGGTGTGGCCCTTGTATTCTTAATGCGCTCTTTCATCCCAAGGAGGTGAACTGTATCAGTTTAAATAGTAATCTTAATTGCTTTGCAATACACTCCTGATAAATGTCTACAGACTGATTGCGCCTTTCAGCTTTGGTTTGGCATTCTATCAATCTCAAACGCTCTTATTGTTAATAAAAGGCAAAGTAATTAGTGGTATTGTTTGAATAGTGCTAATTTCTTTATGTCTAGTGACAAGATAGAAAATAAAATTGCCCTCAGGTTTTTATGTGTGTTCACAAATATTTTAAGATGTTAGAATCAGTGACTTCAGTCTCCAAAATGTGAGTAGATAATTTAATATGCTTGTTTTTGGTATGATTGGAATGTATTTTTATTATTAGGGATACTTAGGAGGCATCTTAAATTATTAAATTTATTATGTGTAATTATTAATATAGTTTTATTGTTATAAATATGAGATATATAGAGAAGTGCAAATAAGGTGGTATGTATAAATCAATCATAATCACATCCTATAGAGGTAACCACAGCCAATCATTCTTGTACATTTTTTCTGTACCTAAACCATGTAATCTAGTTTATAGCTGGGTTCTCCTGACTTTAAGACATAGAAAAGATTAGATAAGATTGGCTCAAATCTCTTCTTTCTTTATCCTCTGAAAATTCAATTTCTAGGATTTTTGGAAAGTTCCATTCACTTCTGGTTCTAAGCTTATCTTTCCACTGAATTGGTAATGCTTGATGATTTGCTAGAAAATATAACATTATTTCACACAGTAATGCAAGATTAATGATCATTATAAATAATATTTAACATCTTTAAATATGGTTATTTGCCATTCATATGTTCTCTTTCATAAAGTAAACAAATGTTTTTTCCATTTTTGTTGGATAATCTTTTTAATTTTTGAGTTCTTTATACCTGGTACAAGTCCTTTATCAGATATATTTTACAATTTTTTTTTTTTACCTAGTCTGTGGTAGTATCTTTATTATTTTTACAGTATCTTTGTGAACAGATATTTCTAATTTTAATGAAGCAATAATATGTCATTTTTTATTTTATGCTGTTCTATTTAAGTAATCTTTACCAAATCCAAGGTTGTAAAGATACTCCTTTATATTGTCTTCTAGCGATTTATATTTCTAGGTTTTATCTTAGGTATAAGTTCTATTTTTATTAGCCTCTTTATAATTTTCATTTTCTTTCTCATTCCTTTTTGGTATGGAGATATCCAATTATTTTACAATCATTGGTTGAAACAACTATTATTTCTCCACTGACTTCCTCTGCACCTTTGTAAAAAATAAGTTGCCCACATATAAGTATGTATTTCTGGACTCTATTTTGTTCATTTTTCTAGGTCACTAGCTTTATGCCAATGCCATATTCTTTTAATAATGGTAGCTTTATAATAAGTAAAAATCAGGCAGTGTTAGACTTCTAACTTCATTCTTTTTCAAAGTCATGTTGTCTATTCTAGTTTATTTGCATTTGCATATGAATTTTAAAATCAGCTTATCAATTTCTACAAATATCCTGGTGGCATTTTAATTGGGATATATTAAATCTAGAGGTCATTTTGGGTAGAACTGACATCTTTAAATTTTTATTTCTATAGCTTTTGGGGTACAATTTGCTTTTGGTTACTTGGATGAATTTATAGTGGTGGACTCTGAGATTTTAGTGCATTAATCATTTGAGCAGTGTACATTGTACCCACTATGTACTTTTTTATCCCACATACCCCTCCCACCCTTCTCTTTCTGAGTCTCCAAACTCTATTTTATGACTCTGCATGCTTTTGCACACTCGTAGCTTAGCTCCCACTTATAAGTGAGAACATATAGTATTTGTTTTTTTTCATTCCTAAGTGACTTCACCTGGAATAATAAAATCGTGAACGCCGATGATTATTTCTTTTGATGTGCAGAAGCTGTATAGTTTGATTAGGTCTCATCTATTTATTTTTGGTTTTGTTACATTTGCTTTTGGGGTCTCGGTCATGAATTATTTGCCTAAGCTGATGTCCAGAAGAGATTTTCCAATGTTATCTGCTTGAATGTTTATGGTTTCAGGTTTTAGATTTAAGTCTTTAATCCATCTTCAATTGATTTTTGTATAAGGTGAGAGATAGGGATCTAGTTTCGTTCATCTACATGTGGCAAGGCAGTTTTCCTAGCACCATTTATCAAATAAGGTGTCCTTTCCCTGATTTCTGTTTTTGTATGCTTTGTTAACGATCAGTTGGTGGTATTTGGCTTTATTTCTGGATTCTCTATTTTGTTCCATTGGTTTATGTGCCTGCTTTTACGTGAGTACCATACTTGTTTTGGTAGCTTAGCCTTGTAGTATCACTTGAAGTCTGGTAATGTGATGCCTCCAGATTTGTTCTTTTTGCTGAAGAGTGCTTTGGCTATTCCGGCTCTTTTGTGTTTCCATATTGATTTTAGAAATTTTTCTTTTCTAATTCTGTGAAAAATGGTGTTGGCATTTCGGTGGGAATTGCACTGAATCTGTAGATTGCTTTGGGTAGGTAGTATGGTGATAGTCACAGTATCGATTCTTCCAATTCATGAGCATGAGATGTATTTTTATTTGTTTGTGTCATCTATGATTTCTTTCAGCAGTATCTTATAGTTCTTCTTGTAGAGATCCTTAACCTCTTTGGTTAAGTATATTCCTAGGTATCTTATTATATTTTTTTGTAGCTGTTGTAAAAAAATTGAGTTCTTGATTGATTCTAAGCTTGGTTATTATTTGTTTATATAAATGCTGCTGATTTGTATACATTTATTTCATAAACTGAGACTTTACTGAATTCATTTATCAAATCTGAGTCTTTTGGAGTAATCTTTAGAGTTTTCTAGGTATACAGTTATATCACTGGCAAGCAGTGATAATTTGACTTCCAATTTGGATCCCCTTTCTTTCTTTATTTTGACTGCTCTGGCTAGGACTACAATATGTGGTGGAAGTGGGCATTTTTGTCTTGTTCCAGTTCTATTGGGGAATACCTTCAACTTTTCCCTATTCAGTATGATGTTGGCTGTGGGTTTGTCATAAGTGGCTATTATTATGTTGAAGTAAGTCCCTTCTCTGCCTATTTTGTTGACAATTTTTGACATTAAGGGTTAGATTTTATTGAATGCTTTTTCTTCATCTATTGAGAAAATAATATGGGTTGACTTTTTAAAATTTTTTAAATGTGATGTATCAGATTTATTGACTTGCATATGTTAAGCCATTCCTGCATCTCTGGAGTGAAACCCACTTGTTTATGGTGTGCGATCTTTCTGATGTGCTGTTGAATTTGGCTAGCTGGTATTTTGTTGGGAACTTTTGCATCTATGTTCATCAGGAATATTTTTGGTAGTTTTCTTTTTTTGTTATATTCTGTATTCATTTTGATATAGGCTGCTATTTGTTTCATAGAGCGATTTAGAGAGGATTCCCTTTTGCTCAATATTTAAAATACTTTCAGTAGGATTGGTACAAATTCTTCTTTGAATGTCTGATAGAATTCAACTGTGACTCCATCTGGCTATGGGCTTTTATTTTTTTTTTTTGGTTGTTGGAAATTATTTTTTTATTATTCTCTGCTTTGTATTGGTCTGTTCAGGGTTTATATTTCTTCCTGATTTAATCTATTAGGGTTGTATGTTTCCAGGAATTTATCAATATCCTTTAGTATTTCAAATTTGTGTGCATAGAGATGCTCATAGTAGTCTCAAATGATCTTTTGTATTTCTTGATGTCAGTTGTAATGTCTCCAGTTTCCTTTCTTTCTTTCTTTCTTTCTTTCTTTCTTTCTTTCTTTCTTTTTTTCTTTCTTTCTTTCTTTCTTTCTTTCTTTTTCTTTCTTTCTTTCTTTCTTTCTTTTTTTTTTCAGATGGAGTTTTGTTCTTGTTGCCCAGGCTGGGCTTAATGGCAGGATCTCAGCCCACCACAACCTCCGCCTCCTGGATTCAAGTGATTCTTCTGCCTCAACCTCTCAAGTAGCTGGGATTACAGGCATGCACCACCACACCTGGCTAATTTTGTATTTTAGAAGAGATGGGGTTTCTCTGTGTTGGTCAGGCTGGTCTTGAACTCCTGACCTCAGGTGATCCACCTGCCTCGGCCTCCCAAAGTGCTGGGATTACAGACATGACTCACTGTGCCCAGCCTCCAGTTTCTTTTCTAACAGAGCTTATTTAAATCTTTTCTCTTCTTTTATTGGTTAATATAGTTAATGTTCTACCAATTTTATTTATGTTTTTAAAGAAACAATTTTTTGTTTCATTGATCTTTCGTCTATATTTTTGTTTCAATTTCATTTAGTTCTTCTCTGATCTTTGTTATTTATTTTTTTTCTGCTAGCTCTTGGTTTAGTGTCTTCTTGTTTTTCTAGTTCCTTGAGGTGCGGCATTAGATTATCAGTTTGTAATGTTTCAGACTTTTTTGATATAGGTATTTCATACTATAAACATTACTCTTAGCACTGCTTTTATTGTGTCCATGAGGTTTTGATAACTTATGTCACTATTACCATTCATTTCAAATAATTTTTAAATTTTCATCTGGATGTCATTGTTAATCCAAAAATCATTCAACAACAGATTGTTTAATTTCCATATGTTTGTAGTTTTCAGTGTTCTTTTTGGAATTCATTTTTAGTTTTATTCCACAGTGGTTTGAGAATATACTTGATATGATTTCAGTTTTTGAAAATACAGTCAGACTTATTTTATGAACTATCACATGGTGTGTTTTAAAGAATATTCAATTTGCAGAATGAGAAGAATGTATATTTTGAGGTTCTTGAGTATAATATTTTATAAATATCTGTTAGATCATTTTGTTCTAGAGTATTATCTAAATCTATTGTTTCTTTGTTGACTTTCTGTCTCGATGATCTGTTTAGTGCTATCAGTGGAGTATTAAGGTCCTCCACTATTATTGTGTTGCTGTCTATCTCATTTCTTAGGACTAGTAGTGGTTGTTTCATAAATCTGGGAGCTACAGTGTTAGGCATATATAAATTAGGTTTGTAATATTTCATGTTGAATTGATCCTTTTATTATTACGTGATAACCTTCTTTGTCTTTTTTTTTAATTGTTGTTGCTTTAAAGACTGTTTTATATAAGAATAGGTACTTCTGCTTCCTTTTGGTTTTTGTCTACATGTAATATTTTTTCCACCACTTTACATTTAATTTATATGTATTCTTACATGTTAGTTCAGTCTTAAAGACAGGATATTTGGTTTGTGATTTTTTAAATCCATTCTGCCAATCTGTATGTTTAAGTGGAGTATTTAAGCCATTTATGTTCAATGTCAACATTGAAATATGAGGTACTGTTTCTTTCATCATATTAATTATTACCTAGATATATTGTTTTGTTCATTGTGTTATTGTTTTATAGGCCTTGTGAGTTTTGTGCTTTCAAGAGGTTCCATTTGGGTGCATCTTGGGCTTTTGTTTTAAGATTTAAAACTTATTCTAGCATTTCCTGTGGGACTGCTCTGTTAATGACAAATTCCATCACCATGTATTTGTCTGAAAATGACTTATTTTTCTTCATTTATGAAACTGAGTTTTGCTGGATACAAAATTCTTGGCTATTATTCTGTTTAAGGAGCTAAAAATAGGACCCAGTCACTTCTGGTTTATAAGATTTCTGACGAGAAGTCTGTTGTTAGTCTAGTAGGTTTTTCTTAACGTTATCTGATGCTTATCTCACTGCTCCTAAAATTCTTTCATTTCTACTGACTTTAGATAGCCCGATTACTGTATGTCTTGGTAATAACCTTTATGCAATCAATATCCCATGAATTCTTTGCTTTTTTTTTTTTTGTATTTGGATATCTAAATCTCCAACAAGTCCAAGAAAGCTTTCCTCAATATTTCCTCAAATAAGTTTTTAAACTTTTTGATTTCTCTTTTCCCTCAGGAACACCAATTATTTTTATGTTTGACCATTTTACATAATCCCATTATTTCTTAGAGACTTCCTTCATTTCTTTTGATCTTTTCTTAATTTTTATCTGATTAGGATAATTCAAAAGACTTCTCTTCTAGTATAATTCTTTATGTTTCCTAGACTATTGTTAAAACTTTTCAATACATTTTGTAATTCCGTTTCTCTGTCATTTCCAGAAGTTCTAATTGGTTTCTCTTTAAGATATTTATCTCTTTAGAAATTTTTTATTTGTATCCTAAATTATTTTTTAAAATTCTTTTATGTTGTTTTTCACCTTTGTCTGGTTTCTCTTCGAGTAGCTTAATAATCAACTGTTTGAATTTTTTACCTGGTATTTCAAACGTTTTATCTTGGTTTGGACCTATTACTGGAGGACTAGTGTGATCTTTTGGGGGTGTTATAAGAACATATTTTGTCACATTACCAGAATTATCATTATTTTTTGGTTGCTTCTCATTTGAGCACCATTTCTTTTAGTTATTCTTGAATTTATTTTTGACTTGACTTTTTTTTAAAGTTTCATTTTCTCCCCCTTAAAAACATGACTTTAATGTTTTTAGTTTATTGTAGCCTAGTTTGGCTCTTGGTGCTTTCAGAGGTGGTGACTCTGTAAAAGTTCCTTGGTTTATGAAGACTTTGGATAATGGCTTTCTCAGATGCTGGTTGTAGTAACAATGTGGTTGGTGTTTGAGCAACTTCACTGTCTCCTATGTGGTTGGAATGGCAGAAGTCTTGAAGCTTTTCACATTCCCCAATAGTGTGCACTTTTTAATGTGTTTATTTTTCCCAAGTATTTTATTTACTGTGTTGAATAGTTCAGACTTTAGATCAGTAGGGCAGGTGTTCTTGGGTAGAAACTGGTTGTGGCTAAAGCAGGTGGATAAATGCAATACCCAATGGTATGTTGAGGTCTCAGCCTTAACACAGTATCTGGAAGAGCTCTCAGTGAAACACACTGATGTTTTATCAGGGGGAAGGTTGGGAGCCACCTCAGCTCCCTAACAGATCAGCCAGAGAACGATCCATCTCCAAGACACACTCCTAACCCAGTGTTCTGGTTATTCAGATCAGCCAACCACCTCTTTTTATCTGTGGGAATGTTGATGTTCCACGTAGAGAGAAATTATGAGTTTACCTCTTGTGTAATCCTGAACCTGGAGGGTGCTCCTCCTGTGGTAATGCAGTCACCTTGAAATGTTCCAAAGAAGCTGTCTATAGGTGTACCCATGCCAAGCTCCCATGGGAGAAGCCTTAGTGTATCTGCAGAAGTAGATGAGGGGGGCAAAGGCCCCCTTATTTATAACCATTCACAAGCACAACGGCGGCCCGACTCTTGAGCTAGAGCTGCAGATTTTCCCTGCTGAGCCGAGCACTGTAACTGTGCCTCTGCTGAAAGAAACTTCCCGGTAGCAGAAGGATCTGGGGCTCAAACCCTGCTGTCCAGGTTCTTTTTTCCCACAAGATGTTCTTGCCCTATTTTATTTTATTTATTTTTTTAAGTATTGTCTTTGGTTTTGGGGTCAGAACAATGTTGGCCTCCCAGTATGAATTAGGAAGCATTTCCTTCTCTTCAGTTTTTTGAGTTTGTAAAAAATCAATATTATTTATTCCTTAAATGTTTAGTAGAATTTGCCAGTGAAGCCATCTTGGCCTGGAAACCTTATGGCAGCAAACTGGGTCAATCATAAGGCTTACTTTGTTTTTCATCTTCCAAGTTTTAATGTCCTTCATTGCCTGATATGTAACAATTTGAGAACCAAATTTTATACCAAAGTATGAAATTTTATACTTGTTTTCAGTATTTTAGTTGTTTCTAGTGGAAAGTTATTTCAGTCCTTGTTACTTCATCTTCATCAGAAAGAAAAATCCTCTTGATTTCTTAATATCTAGTTTTAAAATTTTCTTTATAGATTTTAAATTTTCTTGTATCTTTTTCAAAATATAAATTTATTGAATCTTGAGAATTAAATTACTTATAATTTGATAGTCCAACATTTTTGTTATGATGGTAGTTGTTGTTATTGTAATTGCTTGGATTGGGGTTTTAGAATGGGAGTTTAACATAATTCCTTAGCCTGGGATTGAGGATAATTTCTCTGTGATCTCTATTAGCAAACAAGAAAAAAAGGTGGTTCAGTATACCTTTATATCATGGTTTTGTTCATTATATAAATTATTCTTTCCCTATCTTCTCGTATTTTAAGCAAAAGAAAAGCTACTGTAAAATATTACTTTATTACTTCAATAATTCAACTTCCTGGGGAAAAAGTGCCTGGAACTAGATTTTTGATGTTATCAAAGGCTACACCTCAGGGTAACTTAATTTCTGCATCAGGTTTTCTATAGGTTCCACGAAGCTCTTGAACAAAGAAGGAGCTTTATGAATACCATCCTTTCTGCACTGCCTAACCACCAGATACAAGCTGGCACTGACCTACATTCTAGGTTCTTTCCATACTGTGGACATTCCCTTGACTCTAACCGTGAAACCAGTCTCAAAGCATCTTTTACTATTGCTTTCCATTTCTGCTAATCCTTATCAGAGAAAGTGGTAAATTAGTTTTTTCTCTATATTCAACATATTTTCTTTGCTTAAAGTGTACTTTCCTTTAAAATGGTGAGAATTAATGAATTGTACAATCATGGCTGCTGTACTTTCTCCAGTTGTATACTTGTAGATCACCCCTCAGAGGTTTCCCACCTGTAGTAGACCCAGCAGACATCTTTGGTAAGTTTTAGCATTGAGATTGTAGATCTTTTGCACCAGAGATTTCTCTGAATAAAATCTAAGAATAGAATATAAGTAAGTCAAATGCCTGTGTTTACATTGCTATCTTCTGCCTAAACATGTTTATGGCTCTTAAATATAATAACATTTACACACTTTTTATTGTACATTTTCTAAATATCAAAACTTTTAAATATATATTTTCTAATATGATCCACATGATACCTGCGTAAAAGCATAGAAGGAATTTGTAAATCACGTTTTCTACATAAGAAAACTCAGGTCGAAAAATGTGTAAGTAATCTAAATGGTACAATTCAGATACAACAAAGCCAGGTATAAAAGTTAGTCCACTATACATTTACATTAGTCATGGAAAATGATTGATGTTTGACCAGTTTTTAAAAGTAATTACAAATTATGTATCTATATTTAGGCTACTTTCAGGACTATATGTCGTTAAAATTTGTTAAAGGTTCAGACAAGTATCATTTTGCATAGAATTAAATATATTTATATCAGCAATATTATGCCCTGTTCAACTGGGAAGAGTTTGTTAGTTATTAAGCTATTATCTCACAAATATAAACCCTCACTTTACTCTCTGCTTTGTAATACAGGGACTATGCTTTTTGCAAACTATGTTTTTTTCTTTCCTAATTGACTCAATATTACACTCTGTAAATAAGGATTCTAGCTAAAGGGAAACTGGAAAGCTAGTAATGGACTTGCCTCTTGGCAGCAGCAGTTAGTTCCCTTATTGTTCCCTCACTTTCACACTCCCAGAACCAGCCTCATTGTGTAACCAGCCTCAAAGGTAACAGCATCAGCCAGGCAATGCCCCTCTTCAAGGGTCTGTGTCCCAGATTTGTGGATCCTCTGATCCTCTTCCAGACTCCTTGATGCTAATAGCACCAATTTTTTCCCTTTGTTCCTCCACCCTTTGGGTAATGGTAAATGCTTCCTGAACTTAGGAGATTTTTATCACCTCAACGACATTTAAAAAATATTCTTTAAAAGTTATTTAACTGATTTCTTGTATTAAATTATTGTGAATAAACTAACAGTTGTAGTTTTTATGTGATTAACTGGTCTCTGCCTGATTATTAAGTTAGAGGAGGGCATGTACTTGAAAAAGAAGAAAAGAATTATTACAACATGTTAATTAATGGACTAACAAAATGATAAAAATTTTCATGATGACCCTTCTTATATGTTCAGAAATATATAAACATATTTATAATTCTTCCACACTTCTTTGTTTTTAAGTCCTGTTTGTTTATTTTATATATCAAAATAAAAATTTTAAAAGTCTTCTCCTTTGGAAGGAGTAAAAACCTTTTCTTCTATTTGTTCCTGAATCCTATGAATTAGTAAAATGAAAAGATTATTATGAGGACAGGCTGGCAAGACAACCAAATAGGAGCAGCTTGCAGTAAGATCAATGCAGAAGGTGGGTGGTTTCTGCATTTTCAACTGAGGTACCCAGCTCATCACACTGGGACTGGATAGACAGTGGGTGTAGCCCATGGAGGGCAAACTGAAGCAGGGTAGGGTGTTGCCTCACCTGCGAAGTGTAAGGGATCAGGGAACTTCCTTCCTTAGCCAAGGGAAGAAGTTAGGGACCCTGTTAGAGAGATGGTACACTCCAGCCCAGATACTACACTTGGCCCATGGTCTTCTCAGCCTGTAGACCGGGAGATTCTCTTAGATGCCTATGACACCAGAGCCCTGGGTTTCAAGCAAAAAGCTGGACACTTGTTTGGGCAGACACTGAGCTAGCTGCAGGAGTTTTTTTTGTTTTTTTTTCATATCCCAGTAGCACTTGGAACCCAGTGGCACAGAACTGTTTACTCCCCTGGAAAGGGGCCTGAACTCAGGGAGCTGAGTGGTTTTACTCAGTGGGTCCCACCACACCAAGACCCAGATCTTAACCCAGCAAGCTAAGATCCAAAGACTTAAATTCTCACTGCTAGCACAGCAGTCTGAAGTTGACCTGGGACACTTGAGCTTAGTGTGAGAAGTGGCATCCACCATTACTGAGGCTTGAGTAGATAGTTTTCCCCTCATACTGTAAACAAAGCTGCAGGGAAGTTTAATCTAGGCGGAGCCCACCACAGCTTGGCAAAGCCACTGTAGTCAGACTGCTCTCTCGATTCCTCCTCTTTGGGCAGGGCATCTCTGAAAGAAAGGTAGGAGCCCTAGTCAGGGGCTTATAGATAAAACTTCCATCTCCTTGGGACAGAGCACCTGGGGAAAGGGGCAGCTGTGGAAGCAGCTTCAGTAGACTTAAACATTCCTGCTTGCCAGCTCTGAAGAGAGCAGTGGATCTCCCAGCACAGCACTTAAGCTTTGCCAGTAAACAGACTGCCTCTTCAAGTGTGTTCCTGACCTTCATGCCTCCTGACTGGGAGAGACCTCCCAGAAGAAATCAACAAACATCTCATACAGGAAAGCTCTCTAACTGGCATCTGGCAGGTGACCCCCAGGGACAAATCTTCCAGAGGAAGGAACCAGCAGCAGTCTTTGCTGTTCTGCCAGGTCTGCTGTTGATACCCAGGCAAACACGGTCTGGAGTGGACCTTCAACAAACTCCAGCACACCTGAAGCAGATGACCCTGACTGTTAGAAGGAAAACTAGCAAACTGAAAGGAAGAACATTAACATCAACAAAAAGGATGTCTACACAGAAACCCCATCCAAAGGTCACCAGCATCAAAGACCAAAGGTAGTTAAATCCATGAAAATGAGAGAAAAACAGTGGAAAAAGGCTGAAAATTCCAAAAACCAGAACACTTCTTCCCTTAAAAGGATCATAGCTCCTTGCCAGCAAGGAAACAAAACTAGACAGAGAATGATTTTGACAAATTGGCAGAAGTAGGCTTCAGAAGGTGGGTAATAACAAACTCTTCTGAGCTGAAGGAGGGTGTTCTAAGCCAATGCAAGGAAGCTAAGAACCTTGAATAAAGGTTAGGAGAATTTCTAGCTAGAATAATAAGTTTAGAGAAGAACATAAATTACCTGATGGAGTTGGAAAACACAGCATGAGAATTTCATGAAGTACACACAAGTATCAATAGCCAAATCAATCAAGCAGAGGAAAGGATATCAGAAATTGAAGATCAATTTAATGAAATAAAGTATGAAGACAAGATTAGAGAAAAAATAGAAAATAGAAAGAAACAAAGCCTCCAAGAATTATGAGAGTATGTGAAAAGACCAAACCAATGTTTGATTGGTGTACCTGAAAGTGTCAGGAAGAATGGAACCAAGTTGAAAAACACTCTTCAGGATATTATCCAGGAGATCTTCCCCAACCTAGCAAGACAGGCCGACATTCAAATTCAGGGAATACAGAGAACACCACAAAGATACTACTCAAAAAGAGCAACCATAAGACACATAATTGTTAGATTCACCAAGGTTGAAATGATGGGAAAAATGTTAAGTGCAGCTAGAGATAAAGGTTGGGTTAACAACAAAGGGAAGCCCATCAGACTAACCACAGATCTTTCTGCAGAAACCCTACAAGCCAGAGGAGAGTGGGGGCCAATATTCAACATTCTTAAAGGAAAGAATTTTCAACCCAGAATTACATATCAAGCCAAACTAAGTTTCATAAGTAAAGGAAAAATAAAATTCTTTATAGACAAGCAAATGCTGAGAAAGTTTGTCATCACCAGGCCTGCCTTACAAGAGCTCCTGAAGGAAGCACTAAATTTGGAAAGGAACAACTGGTACCAGCCACTATAAGAACATACAAAATTTTAAAGACTATTAACACTATGAAGAAACTGCATCAACCAATGAGCAAAATAACCAGCTAGCATCATAATGACAGGACCTAATTTACACATAACAATATTAACTTTAAATGTAAAGGACTAAATTCCCCAATTAAAAGATGCAGGTTGGCAAATTGAATAAAGAGTCAAGACCCACTGGTGTGCTCTATTCAGGAGACCCATCTCACATGCAAAGACACATATAGGCTCAAAATAAAGGGATGGAGGAAGACTCACCAAGCAAATGGAACCCCCCCCCCCCAAAAAAAAACCAAAAAAAAAAAAAAAGAGAGAGATTGCAAACCTACTCTCTGATAAAACAGACTTTTAACTCACAAGGATCAAAAAAGACAAAGAAGGGCATTACATAATGGTAAAGGGATCAATGCAACAGGAAGAGTTAATGATTATAAATGTATATGCACCCAATACAGGAGCACTCAGATTCATAAAGCAAGTTCTTGAAGATCAACAAAGACACTTAGACTCTAATACAATATTAGTGTGAGACTTTAACACCCCATTGTCAATATTAGATCAACAAGACAGAAAATCAACAAGAGTATTCAAGACTTGAAATCAGCTCTGAAACAAACAGTTCTAAGAGACATCTACAGAACTCACCACCCCAAATCAACAGAATATACATTCTTCTCAGCACGACCTCACACTTAATCTAAAATTGACCACATAATTGGAAATAAAACACTCCTCAGTGAATGCAAAAGAATGGAAATTGTAACAGTCTCTTATGTGCAATCAAATTAGTTCTCAGGATTAAGAAACTCACTGAAAACTGCATACTACGTGAAAACTGAACAACCTGCTCCTGAATGACTACTGGGTAAATAACAAAATTGAGGCAGAAATAAATAAGTTATTTGAAACCAATGTGAACAAAGATTCAATGTACCAGAATCTTTGGGACACAGTTAAAGTAGTGTTTAGAAGGAAATTTATAGCACTAAATGCCCACAGGAGAAAGCAGGAAAGATCTAAAATCGATACCCTAACATCACAATGAAAAGAACTAGAGAAGCAAGAGCAAACATTTAAAAAGCTAGCAGAAGACAAGAAATGAGTAAGACCAGAGCAGAACTGAATGAGATAGAGACAAGAAAAGCTCTTCAAAAAGAAAAAAAACAATGAATACAGGAGCTGGTTTTATTAAAAGATTAACAAAATAGATAGACTGCTACCCAGACTAATAAAGAAGAAGAGAGAGAATAAAATAGACACAATAAAATATGATAAAGGGGATCCCACAGAAAAACCAACTACCATCAGAGAATACTATAAATACCTCTACACAAATAAACTAGAAAATATAAAAGAAATGGATAAATTCCTGGACACATATACCCTCCCAAGACAAAACCAGGAAAAAGTCAACTCCCTGATTAGACCAATAATATTTTCTGAAATTGAGGCAGTAATGAATACCCTACGAACCAAAAAAAAGCCCAGGACCAGATGGATTCACAGCCGGATTCCATCAGAGGTCCAAAGAGGAGCTAGTAATATTTCTTTGGAAACTATTCCAAACAATAGAAAAAGAGAGAATCATCCCCCTAACTAATTTTATGAGGCAGCAGCATCCTGATACCAAAACCTGGCAGAGACCCAACAAAAAAAATTTCAAGCTAATATTTCTGATGAATGTTGATGTGAAAATCCTCAATGAAATACTGGTAAACTAAATCCAGCAGCACATCAAAAAGCTTCATCCCTGAGATGCAAGGTTGGTTCAACATATGCAAATCAATAAATGAAATCCATCACATAAACAGAATCGATGACAAAAACCACGTTATCTGAATAGATGCAGAAAAGGCCTTCTATAAAATTCAACATCCTTCATGCTAAAAGCTCTCAATAAACTAGGTATCAGTGGAACATATCTCAAGATAATAAGAGCTATTTATGACAAACCCATAGCCAATATCATACTAAATGGGCAAAAGCTGGAAGAATCTCTTTGAAAACCAGCACAAGACAAAAATGCCCTCTCCCACCACTCCTATTCAACATAATATTGGAACTTCTGGCCAGGGCAATCAGGCAAAATAAAGAAACAAAGGGTATTTAAATAGAAAAAGAGAAAGTAAAATTGTCTCTGCTTGAAGATGACATAATTGTTATTTAGAAAACGTCATTGTCTCAGCCCAAAATCTCCTTAAGCTGATAGGCAAATTTATTGAAGTTTCAGGATACAAAATCAGTGTGCAAAAATGACAAGCATTTCGATACACCAATAATAGACAAACAGAGACCCAAATCAAGAGTGAACTCCCATTCACAATTGCTACAAAGAGAATAAAATACCTAGGAATACATATTGCAAGGGATGTGAAGGGCCTTTTCAGGAGGAACTACAAACCACTGCTCAACAAAGTAAGAGAGGACACAAACAAATGGAAAAACATTTCATGCTCATGGATACGAAGAAATAATATCATGAAAATGACCATACTGCCCAAAGTAATTTATAGATTCAATGCTATCCTTATCAAGCTACCATTGACTTTCTTCAGAGAATTAGAAAAAACTCTTTTAAATTTCATATGGAACCAAAAAAGAACCTGTATAGCCAAGAACATCCTAAGCAACGAGAACAAAGCTGGAGGCATCATGTTACCTGACTTCAAAGTAACCAAATGTTTGGTATTGGTACCAAAACAGATATATAGACCAATGGAACAGAACAGAGGCCTCAGAAATAGCACCGCATATCTAGAACAATCTGATCTTTGACAAACCTGACAAAAACAAGCAATGAGGAAAGGATTCCCGATTTAATAAATTGTGTTGGGAAAACTGGCTAACCATGTGCAGAAAGCTGAAACTGGACCCATTTCTTACACCTTATACAAAAGTTAACTCAAGATGGATTAAACACTTAAACATAAGACCTGGAACCATAAAAACACTAGAAGAAAATCTAGGCAATGCCATTCAGGACATAGGCATGGGAAAGGACTTCATGACTAAAACACCAAAAGCAATAGCAACAAAAACCAAAATTGACAAATGAGATCTAATTAAACTAGAGAGCTTCTGCACAGCAAAGAAACTATCATGAGAGCTAGCAGGCAACCTAAAGGATGGGAGAAAATTTTTGCAATCTATCCATCTGACAAAGGGCTAATATCCAGAATCTGCAAGGAACTTAAACTAATTTACAAAAAAAAAAAATCCCATCAAAAAGCGGGTTCCTATTCAACAATATTGTATTTTTTTCAAATTTACCCCAAAACCTAAAATGCAATAAAAAAAAAAAAGAAAAGAAAAAACAAAACAAAAAACAAAAAAAACCAAAACAAAACAAAACAAACAAACAAACAAACAACAAAAAAAAAGAAAACGCTACGCAAGAGAGAATTTGCTGTCTGCCTGACAGCCTTTGAGTTGGGACATTGGTCTTCTGCTTCTGACTCAGACTGGAGTTTACATCATGGATTCTCCTGGTTCCCAGGCCTTCACACTACAGATCTTGGGACTTCTCTGCCTCCATGATTAT
>CAUYQU010015520.1:0-21152 GCA_963574635.1 Cheracebus regulus
GGCTGGGATGTAGGGCACCAAGTCCCTAGGCTGCACACAGCATGGGAACCCTGGGCCTGGCCCAGGAAACCACTTTTTTCTCTTAGGCATCCAGGCCTATGATGGGAGGGACTGCCATGAAGACCTCTGACTTGCCCTGGAGACATTTTCCCCGTTGTCTTGATGATTAACATTCGGCTCCTTGTTACTTATGGAAATATCTGCAGCCGGCTTTAATTTTGCCTCAGAAAATGAGATTTTCTTTTCTATTACATTGTTAGGCTGTACATTTTTTGAGCTTTTATACTCTGCTTCCCTTATAAAACTGAATGCCTTTGACAGCATGCAGGTCACCTAGGTTACAGAGCTGCTTTAAGATTCACAGTGAGACTAATGGTAGCAGGCATGCCTTTATGGGCGCAGATGTGTGTGCCTTCAGGGAGGTCTCAAGGTTGAGCATAACTGCTCCTGAACTGTGGCTGCATGAAGCTGGAGCCAGGTTACAGTGCCACTTCAGGTCCACATTCAGATTGTTGTTGATAGTCCTATATATAGAACCACAGATAGATATTTTTCCCTGAGGATCTCTGTGTGGGAAGGATTTTTTTTCCAGACCATGGCTGAGAGGTGAAGAGGGTGGGTTTTGCCTGATTCATGTGTCACAGACAGGACCAAATTCTGCATGTATGTCACCTATGGCTTAGGTGGGTATAAACTGTCCTTGGTTCTTAGCAGATGGTCCTAGTGGCAGGAAAAAAGCCAAGTGGGTTATAGCTAAGTCTGCAGTGAGATGTGGCAAGTTTTGTTCTGTAGCCAGGACCATGATTAGCAAACCTGCCACTTGGTCAAGGGCAATGTCTAAGGTTGACCAGCAAGGTAGCATTTTTCAAGAGTAGTGATTCTCTCTTCCATGTCTTCCTTTTGGGCCATGGCTTCATGGACATCTTGTAATTTTGTGTTCATTTCTTAAGATTTGATGAAATCTTTTCTAGCGGTGTTCAGTCATGTGACTGGAGAGGGCAGCCAGGTGCCCTTTCATTTGGCTCTGCTCCCTTGACTGTTCTGATTTCTTGGAGCTCAATTACTTTAGCAAGTTCTTTCTCATTGCTTAAAGAACCATCAAAGATCTCTTTCCATTCATGCTTGGTGTATTTTCTTGTTCATGGTTATGTCAAGCACTCCATCTGTTAGTGTTTTTTTTCTGATTTTTCTGTCCTTTAAGAATCATTAGCTCTTTGTGTGTGACATCTACTTCTTATTCTAACAAACTACATCTTTCGAGTGCTACTCGTACTCGCTCTCTCCTTTTCATCCAGAGCTTTGTGGTGGTCAGATAATGACTTCAGTGCTTTCAGCACTTCAGCTTTGCTGGACATGCCTTCTGGGGACTGCATTTGTCTCTTCACCACTGTCATCCTAAGAGACCACTCATACCTGGAGAGAGGATATTCCAGATGCCCTAATAGCAGCCTGGTGTTTTTCCTTCCTGCTTTCATTTCAGCAATTTCTTCTTCCCTTTTGAGGAGCTGTTCCCTGCATGTATTGACTTCTTTAGTAAGTGCTGTGAACTCCTGTGGAAGTGCAGTGTTGAGCTGTCTCTGCAAGGAATCTCTTTCATGACCAACCTTGTGTAACTTCCCCTTGGCTAGGGCCAGAGTTTCTGGAATCTCTCTCAGTGTATCAAGAAGACAGCCCCTTTCTTCTAGTGTGGAGACCATAAACTGTTCAAAATATGAATCTGCTTCTGGCTGTGAAGGGGAGCCAGACTTATGGCTCCTACTTCCTCCCAGGGGGCCTTCTGCTTCGCTGATGGCTGGCATCACCTCTCATATCATCTTGTTGTCAGTGGGAGTGGGTGAGGAGGCTCTGCATTGGCTAGCAGGTGTGTGCAAGCTCTGGGTGAGCTGAGGAGCTGATGAAGGCACCCCGTGGCCAGACACTGGCAGACAAAATATTTGTTTTTCTACATATGGCTTATTTCACTTAACGTGAGATTCTCCAAGTCCATCCGTGTTGTTTCAAATGACAGGATTTTATTCTTTAATGGCTGAATAGTATTTCATTGTATGTATGCACAGCACATTTTCATTATCCATTTATCTGTTGCTGTACACTTGAATTGGTTTTATATCTTGGCTGGTATAAATAGTGCTGCAGTACACACGGGAATGCAGATATCTTTCTCACACTCTGATTTTCTTTCTTTGGAGGATATATTCCGGTAGTGGAATTGCTGGATTATATGGTACTTGTATGTTTAAATTTTTTGAGGAATCTTCATACCATTTTCTATAGTGGCTATACTAATACACAATTCCATCAACAGTGTTTATGTCTTCCCTTCTCTTCACCTCCTCATCAATACTTTTTTGTTATTATGCTTTGTCTTTTTTATTACACCCATTGTAACTGGAGTGAGGAGGTCCCACTGGGCTTGGATTTCCATTTCCTGTGTGATTAATGATTTTGAGCATCTTTTTATGTACTTGTTGGCCATTTATATTTCTTCTTTTGAAAATGTCTAGTAAGGTCTTCCACACGTTTTTAAATTGGGTTATATATAAAGCTTCTTAATGATCTAGATATTAACACCTTGTCATATAGATATAGTTTGTGAATATTTTCTCACATTGTCTAGGTTGCCTTTTCAGTCCTTTGTATTTTCATTTTATTAACTTCTTGTAGTTTGATATAATTATATATATATATATGTATGTATTTTGTTATGTCTGCTTTTGAAGTATTTTTATTTTTAAGAGACAGGGACTTACCGTGTCACCCAGGCTAGAGTGAAGTGGCATGATCATAGCTCACTGCAGGCTTGATTTCCTGGGCTCAAGTGATCCTCCTGTTTCATCCACTTGAGTAGGTTGACTATAGACATGCACCACCACAGCCTGCTAATTAAAAAAATTTTTTTGTAGGGATGGGATCTCACCATGTGCCCCAGAATGCTCTTAAACTCCTGACCTCAAATGATTCTCCCACCTTGGCCTCCCAAAGTATTGGGATTACAGGCATAAGACACTGCAACTGGACATGCTTTTGTGTGAAGTCTCATTTGAAAAATATCTTCTAACTCTGTTGTAAAGCATTTGCCCTATGTTTTTATCTAATAGTTTCATAGTTTGGGCTGATTACTTTTAATTATTTAATCCAGTTTGAGTTGATTTTTTGGCATATGGTGAGTGGTAGGGGTATAGTCTGATTCTTCTGCATATGGATATTCAATTTTTCCTGCATCATTTATTGAGGAAACTGTCTTTTCTCCAAAGTGTATTCTTGGCACCTTTGAAAATCAGTTTGCTTTAAATGCATGAATGTATCTTTGGCTCATCAGGCACATTAGTCTATATATCTGTTTTGGTGCCAGTACAATAATATTTAGCTTACTATAGCTTTGTCGTAAATTTTGAAATAAGGTAGTGTATTGTCTCCAGATTCATTCCTTTTGCTCAGGATTGTTTTGGCTATTCAGGGTCCCTTCTGGTTCCATATATATTTAGGATTCTTTTTTCTATTTCTGTGAAGAATGCTGTTGATGTTTTGATCAGAATTGCATTAAATCTGTAGATTGTTTGGGCTAGGATGGCCATTTTAATTATATGTTTTCCATCTATGAACACAAGATATCTTTTCATTTATTCACATGTATTTCTTTTTTCATCCATGCTTTGTAGTTTTAGTGTAGGCATATTTCTAGTTAAGTTCATTGCTTAATTTTAATAAAAGACTTCTAAATTGGAAAGAGGAAGTTAAATGGTTCCTGTTTGCAGACAGAAAGATCTTATATATACAAAACCTAAACACAACACCAAAAAATAAATAAAACACACACACACACCCCAAAATAACAAAACTGTTAAGAACAATAAACAAATTCATTAAAGTTGCAGGATATAAAGCCAACATACAAAAATCAGTAGCATTTTTACTCTGATAACAAACTACTGAAATAAAAATTTCAAGATTCCATTCACAATAGCTGCAAGAAGTAAGTCAGTTCATTTAAAGTTTGTTTGTATACGGTTCAAAGTAAGGTCTAACTTCATTCTCTCCCATGCACATTTCTAGTATTCCCAACCCTCTTTGGTGAGGAGACTGTTCTTTCCTTATTGTGTGTTCTTAGAACCCTTATTGAAGATAAATTTACTGTATACATGAGGATTTATCCCTGAGCTCTCTAATCTTTATATCATCTGTAATACTTGTCTGTCTTTATGTGAGTACCATAGTTTTGATTATTGTAGCTTTGTAATATGTTTTAAAATCAGAAAGTAGATGTCTCTTTTTCTCCCCCTAAGATTGTTTGACTGTGATTTCTTGAAATTCCATAGACATTTTAGAATATTTTAATGCTTCTCTAAAGAGATCTGTTGGTATTTTGATAGAGTGTACATTGAATCTGTACATTGAATCAATGTACAAAGAGTGTACATTGAATCTGTAAATCACTTTGGATAGTATTGACATCTTAATAATATTGAGTCTTCAAACTCTTAAAACAAGTGTGTGTGTGAGACTTTGTTATTTAATTTCTACATATTTGTAGACCTGCCAGTTTTCTTTTCATTTTTAACTTCAAGCTTTATTCTCTTGTAGTCAAAAATAATACTTTGTGTGATTTCCATCAGTTTAAATTTGTTAAGACATTTTATGGCTTAAAAACTTGTCTATCTGGAATAATATACCATATGTGGTTAGATACTGTGTATTATGCTGTCGTTGGGTGAAAGGTTATGTATATATATAAGGTCTAATTGGTCTTCAGTGTTCAAGTGCTTTGTTTCCTTATTGATCTTTCTGTTTTTGGTGTTGTTCATTTTTGCATTACTGAAAGTGGGGTATGGAAGTCTCTTACTATTATTGTTCAGCTGGCTACTTCTTGCTTCAATTCTATAAAAGGTTGCTATGTATACATGGGAGCTGTAACATTAGTTGCATATATGTTAATGCTTGCTACAGCTTTCTGGTCAGTAAACACTATTATTCTTATATAATGCCCTTTCTTGTATTTTGTGACAGTTTTTGATGAAATGTGTATTTTGTCTGACAGTATTTGACTTTAATTTCTTTTTTCCATGTTTTCACATTCAGTCCATGTGTGTTTTTGTATCTAAAGTGGGTCTTTTATTGAAAGCATAGAGTTGGATTTTGTTTATTGAATTTATTAAGCCAAATTTTGTCTTGTGAGTGATTTAATTTGTTTATATATAAAGTAATTACCTAAAGGGAATGACATTGCTTTTTGTTTGTATTTTTGTTTTAGCTCTTGTAGCGTTTTTGTTCTTGTTTTCCTCTTACTGTCTTCTTTAGTGTTTTATTGATTTTTTTATAGTGACATGTTTTGATTCCTTTCTCATTTTTTTTGTCTGTCTCTACTATAGGTATTTTTGTGGTTACCATAGACATTACACAAAACATCTTAAATTTATACTGTTAACTTTAATATTTGATAATCTGATAATAAATCTGTATTAACCTGATAACTTTAATAGCATACAAAAACCCTGCCTCTTTATGTCCCCTTATTTTATTTTATTGATGTCACAAATTATAACCTTTTGTACTGTGGATCCATTAACACAGATTTATGGTTATTTTTAAGTGTTTGTCTTTTCAAATGCATAGTAGAATTAAAAGTATTCTATAAACTATTATTACAGTAATACAGCATACTTTATATGTGTAATTACCTTAACCAGAAAACTTTATATTGTTACATGATTTTGTTTTCCTCCCTACCATCATTTTATTTTTCAGTGTAAAGGACTGACTCCTTTAGTATTTCTTGTATGACAGGTTTAATGGATATAAATTCATTTAGCTTTTACTTAAAATTCTTTATTTCTAATTCATTTTTAAAGTACAGTTTGGGCAGATGTAGTGTTCACAGTAGGTAGCTGTGATTTTTTCATCACTTTCAATATATCATCCAACCATCTTCTGGCTTGTGAGTTTTTTTGCTGAGACATCTATTGATCATTTTATAAGAGTGGATTTGTACATGCCTAGTCATCTTTTTCTTTTTGACTTCAAGATTCTCTTTGTAACTTTTTAATTTCTGATTATAATGTCCCATGTGACTCTCTTTGTGTTGCTACTAATTAGAGTTAGTTTAAGTTTACATCTTAGGCCATTTTCTCCAACAAATTTGGAAAATTCTTAGTCATTATTACTTCAAATAAGTTTTCTGCTCTTTTCTTTTCTTTTTTTTTTTTTTTTTGAGACGGAGTTTTGCTCTGTTATCCAGGCTGGAGTGTAATGGCACAATCTTGTCTCACTGCAACCTCTGCCTCCCAGGTTCAAACGATTCTCCTGCCTCAGCCTCCTGAGTAGCTGGGATTACAGGCATGCACCACCACGCCCAGCTAATTTTGTATTTTTTAGTAGAGACGGAGTTTCTCCATGTTGGTCAGGCTGGTCTCGAACTGCCAACCTCAGGTGATCCACTCGCCTTGGCTTCCCAAAGTACTGGGATTACAGGTGTGAGCCGCTGCACCTGGCCTCTTCTCTTTCATTCTGGAATTCTCATGAGTATATTGGCCTACTTGATAGTATTCCAAAGGTTTATTAGGCTCTGTCTTTTTTTCTTCATTTTTTTATCCTGTTTGCATCTTGACGCTACAATTTCTAATGACCTGTTTTCAAGCTCGCTGGGGATTTTTTGTCTGCTATATCAAGTCTGCTGTGTACCTCATCTAGTGAATCTTTAAATTTAGTTTTGACTTCCACACTTTGTGTTTTTATAGCTTTAATCTCTCTGTTTATTTTCATCATGCATTTTCTCTTTTAGTTTAGTTCCTTATTCTCCTTTAATTGATTGAGCATTTTGAATATAGATATTTTGGACCATTATGTGGCTCATGCCTGTAATACCAATTACTTTGGAGATTGAAGTTGGAGAATTGTTTAAGGCTGGGAGTTTGAGACCTGCCTGAGCATTATCGTGAGACTCTGTGTCTATACACTAGGTATCATGGTGCACACTTGTAGTTTTAGGTACTCAGGAAGCTGAGGTAGGAGAATCAGTTAACTTCAAAACTTTATGGCTGCAGTGAGCTATGACTGTGCTACTGTTCTCTAGCCTGGTTGTTTTTTTTTTTTTTAGAAATATCCCTTCAAATCTTTTGCCCGTTTTTGATTGGATTATTAGATTATTTCTTATAGAGTTGTTTGAGCTCTTTACATGTTCTGATTATTACTCCTTTGTCAGATGGGTAGTTTGTCAATATTTTCTCCCATTCTGTGGGTTGTTTCTTCACTTTGTTGATTACTTCTTTTGTTGTCCAGATGGTTTTTAACTTGACATGATCTCATGTGTTAATTTTTGCTCTGGTTGCCTGTGCTTTAGTACATTACTCAATAAATTTTTACCCAAACCAGTGTCCTAGGGAATTTCCCTGATGTTTTCTTGTAGTAGTTTCATAGTTTGTAGTCTTAGATTTAAGTCCTTAATACATTCTGATCTGATTTTTGTATATGGTGAGAGACAGGGGTCTAGTTTCTGTTGTTGTTGTTTTTTTTTTAATGAATAATTTGTCTTCATATATGTGGATATCCAGTTTTTTTAAGCACCAGTTATTGAAAAAACTGTCCTTTCTTTAGTGTATGTTCTTAACATCTTTGTTGAAAATTAGTCCACTCAAGGTGTGTGGAATTGTTTTTTGGATTCTCTATTCTGTTCCATTGATCTCTGTGTCTGTTTTTATGCCAGTACCACACCATTTTGGTTACTATAGCTCTGTAGTGTAATTTGAAATATGGTAATGTGAATCCTTAAGTTTTGTTCTTTTTGCTTAGGATAGTTTTGTTACTCTGAGTCTTTTGTGGTTCCATATATATTTTAGGATTGTTTTTTATATTTTTTTGAAGGATGTCATTGATAGTTTGATGGGGATTGCATTGAATCTATAGACTGTTTTGAGTAGTATGGATATTTTAACAATATTGATTCTTCCAGTCCATTGACATGGAATATTTTTCGTGTGTGTGTGTGTGTGTGTGTGTGTGTGTGTGTGTGTGTGTGTGTGTGTTTGTGTCCACTTTAATTTTTTTTTTTTTTTTGAGATGGAGTCTCACTGTGTCGCCAAGGCTGGAGTGCCATGGTGCAATCTCAGCTCACTGCAACCTCTGCCTCCCAGGTTCAAGTGATTCTCCTATCGCAGCCTCCTGAGTAGCTGGAGCTATAGGCACGTGCCACTATGCTCAATGAATTTTTTGTATTTTTAGTAGAGATGGATTTCACCATGTTGGCTAGACTGGTCTCGAACTCCTGACCTCAAGTGATCTGCCTGTCTCAGTCTCCCAAAGTACTGGGATTACAGGTATGAGCCACTGCACCCAGCCACCCTCTTCAATTTCTTTCATTCATCTTTTATAGTTTTCATTGTAGAGATCTTTCACTTATTTGGGTAAGTTAATGTCTAGGTATTTAATTTTATTTGTGGCTATTGTAAATGGAATTACTTTCTGATCTCTTTTTCAGATTGTTCCCTGTTGGCATATAGAAATCCTACTGATGTTTGTATGTTCATTTTATATCCTGCAAATTTGTTTATCAGTTCTAATAGTTTTTGGTGGAGTCTTTAGATTTTTCTAAATATAAGACTATACCATCTGCAAACAAGGATAATTTGACTTCTTCCTTTCCAATTTGGATGCCATTTAGTTTTTTCTCTTGTCTTACTGCTGCTTTAGCTAGCACTTCCAGTACTATGTTGAATAACAGTGGTGAAAGTGGGCATCCTTGTTATGTTCCAGATCTTTGAGAAAAGACTTTCAGGTTTTTGTTTTTGTTTTCTCTATTCAATATGATGCTAGCTGTGCATCTGTCATATATAGTTTTTATTGTTTTGAGGCATGTTCCTTTTATACCCAGCTTTTTGAGGGTTTTTTTAATCATCAAAGGATGTTGAATTTTATTAAATGCCTTTTCAGCAGCAGTTGAAATGATCGTATGATTTTGTCCTTCATTCTGTTGATATGATGTATCATATTGATTGATTGCATATGATGAACCATTCTTGCATCCCTGGGATAAATCCCACTTTGTCATAATGAACAATCTTTTAATGTGTTGTGGAATTCTGTTTGTTAATAATTTGTTGATTATTTTTACATAAATATTTATTATAGATATTGGCCTATAGTTTTCATCCTTTGATGTATCTTTTTCTGATTTTGGTATTATGGTAATACTGGCCTCAAAGAATGAGTTTGGAAGTATTCCTTCCTCCTCTTATGTTTTGGAAGAGTTTTTGTGTAGGGTTGGTATTAGTTCTTTAAGTGTTTGGTGGAATTTAGTGATGAAGCCATCAGGTTCTGGGCTTTTCTTTACTGGGAGGCTTTTTATTATGGCTTTGATCTTGTTACTTGTTATTGGTCTGTTCATGTTTTGGATTTCTTCCTTGATTAATCTTGATAGGTTGTATATGTCCAAGAACTTACCCATTTTTGCTGGATTTTCCAATTAATTGGCACACAGTTGTTAATAGTAGCCACTAATAATCTTTCAAAATTCTGCAGTATCAGGTATAATGTCTCCTTTTTCATCTCTGATTTTATTTCAGTCTTCTTTTTTTCTTAGTCAAGCTAAATGTTTACACACTTTATTTATATGCTTAAAAAAATCAACTTTTCATTTCATTGATCTTTTGTATTTTTTAATTTCAATTTTATTTATTTATGCTGTGATCTTTATTATTATAATTTTCGGTTTGTTTTGCTGTTGTTTATTTCAAGATGCAACTTTAGGTTATTTGATTTTTTTTCTTTCTTTTTTGATGTAAACACATTATCTATATATTTCTCTCTTAGTACTTCTTTTGTTATATCCCATAGGTTTTGGTATGTGGTTCTTTTCATTAGTTTGAAGAAGTTTTTCAATTTCCTTCTTAATTCCTTTATTGATTCACTTTTCATTCAGGGGCATACTGTTTAATTTCTATTTGTTTGTATACTTTCCAAACTTCTTGTTACTGATTTCTAGTTATATTCCATTGTGAGCAGAAATGTTTGATATTATTTCACTTTTCTGAATGTTTTAAGTCTTGTTTTGTAACCTAAAATGTTGTGTATCTTTGAAAATTATGTGTTGAGAACAATCTGTGTTCTGTGGCCATTAGATACAATGTTCTGTTAATATTTATTAGGTATATTTGGCTTATAGTACAGATTAAGTCTGATGTTTCTTTCATGATTTTGTGTCTGTAAGATCTGTACAATGCTGAAAGTGGTGTATTAAGTTTTCATTGTTATTGTATTGGAGCCTCTCTTTTTAGCTGAATATGATTTGCTATATATGTCTCAGTGCTTTAGTGTAGGATGCATGTATATTTAAAATTGTTGTATTTTCTGGCCGAATTGATTCCTTTATCATCATAAAATGACCTCCTTTCTGTCTTCTTACAGTTTTTGTCTTGAAATATGTTTTGTCTAAGTATAGCTTCTCCTGTTCCTCCCCCCACCCCCGCTGCCGCCCATTGGCATAGAACATTTTTCCATTCTTTTCAGTCTTTGTGTATCTTTACAGGTGAAGTCTGTTTCTTGTAGGTAGCAGACCATTGGGTCCTTCTTGTTCTTTTTTTCACTCATTCTGTGTTATTTAATTGGAGTGCTTAGTGCATTTCCATTCATTGTTGTTATTGATAAGCATGTGTTTACTCCTGCGATTTTGTTGTTTTCTGATTTTGTATCTTCTCTTTCTTTTGTCCTTCCTGTCTTCATTTTAGTGAATGTGATTTTTCTTGGTGGTATAATTTTTTGCTTTTTATTGCTTTGTTTATCTGTTGTATTTTTTTTTTATTTGAGCTTACCATGAAGCTTACAAATACTATTTTATAGCCTATTATTTTTAACTGATGACTGAACAAATAAACAACAGTAAAACTAGTAAAAACTCTACCTTTAACTTTGTTTCCCCATTTTTAAACTTTGTTGGTTCTCTTTATGTCTTATTGTCCTGTCTATGTCTTGAAACGTTATTGTAGTTGTATTGATTCATCAATGGGTATCTCTGCTTGAGTATTTTACACACCACGATTACTATATTATATTCAATTTTTCTCTGTGCTATGACCAGTGAGTTCTGTACCTTCAGATGACTTCTTATTTATTGTTCATTAACATTCTCTTCTTACAGATGAAAGAGAATGCTTCCCTTAGTATTACTTGTAGGACAGGTCTGGTTTTGATGAAATCCCTCAGTGTTTGTCTGGGAAGGTTTTTTTTTCTCCTTCATGCTTATGGTTTATTTTCACTGGTTACACTATTCTAGGGTAAAAGTTTTGTTCCTTCAGCACTTGTCATGCTACTCTCTTCTGGCCTGTAAGGTTTCCACTGAAAGCCTGCTGCCAGACATACTAGAGTTTCATTGTGTGCTGTTTCTTTTCTCTTGCTGCTTTTAGGATCCTTTATTCTTAATTTTTGGGAATTTGATTATTAAATGTTTTGAGGTAGTCGTCTTTGAGTTCAATATGCTTTGTGTTCTGTAACCTGATTGTACTTGGATATTGATATCTTTCTGTGGATTTGGGAAGTTCTCTGATCATATTCCTTGAATAAACTTTCTGTACCTATCTCTTTCCCTCTTTAAGGCGAATAACCCTTAGACTTGCCCTTTTCAGGCTGTTTTCTATATCTTGTAGGCGTGATTCATTTTTTTTTTATCTTCTCCACATATTTTCAAACTGCCTGTGTTCAAGCTCAATAATTTTTTCTTCTGCTTGATCAGTTTTGCTATTAAGAGCCTTTGATGCATTCTTCAGTATGCCAATTGCATTTTTTAACTTCAGTTTCTGCTTGATTTATTTTAATCTGTTTGTTCAATTTATTGGATAGAATCTGAATTCCTTCTTCATGTTATCTTTAATTTGTTTCCTCAACACAACCATTGTGAATTATCTGTCTGAAAAGTTACTTATTTTGTTTCTTCAGGATTGGTCTCTTACTCAGTTTCTTAGGTGAGGCCACATTTTCCTGGATGGTTTTGATGTGTACATGTTTGTCTGTGTCTGGGCATTGATTGTAGCCTTCACAGTCTGGGCTTAGTGCCCACCCGTGTTGGGAAGGCTTTCTAGGAATTGAAGGTACTTGGACCTCAAACTCAGTAACAGTTCTTGCAGACTCATAGAGGTACCATGTTGTTGGTCTTGGTTAAAATCTGAATGAATTATCTGGATTACCAAGCAGAGACTCTTGTTGTCTTCCCTTAGTTTCTTCCAGACAATTGGAGTTCTCTCTCTTTGCTGAGCTACCTGGAGCTGGGGTGGGGTGACACAAGCTTCCCTCTTGTCCCCACCACTGGGACTGTGATAATTTAGACTTAAAGTGAACACAGCACTGGGTCTCACCCAAGGCCCAGTGTAATTACTTGGCTACCATCTAAGTTTACTCAAGACCTTAGGGCTCTACAATCAGCAGGTGGCAACCAGGCAGGTTTGTGTCTCCTCAGGGCAATAAGTTCCCTTTGGCTCCAGGTGGGTCAAGAGATACTGTGTGGGAGCCAGGTATTGAAGTCAGAAACCTTATTTATCTCATGTTCTATTCTACTACAGCTAAGCTGGCATTCAAATCACAAGACAACATCCTTCCAACTCCTTTTTCACCTTGCTGCAGGCAGAGGGGCCTCATGCTCTCTACCACCACCACCAGCCCACAGGGGTTTTCACTGGGCTATCACTGATGTTCACTCAACACCCAAGTGCTCCTCAGTCAGCTTGTGATGACTGCTTCCATGTCCAGGACTTACTCTTTGGCCTAGGGCAGGTCCAGAAATGCTGACTTGGGGACCCCAAGAGTCTACTTGGTTCTCTACCTCACTGTGGCCAAGCAGTGCAAAACAGAGTCCCCTTTGCTTTTTCCTCTTCTTTGCTGAAACAGAAGGTGTCTTTTGCTATACCCACCATTGTGGGAAGTGTTCTGGGTCAACCTGAAACCAGCACATCTCAGAATCCAATGTTCATGATATATTACTGGAGTATCACTGTTGGTTATTCAGAGACCGACCAGCAGCTCCTAAGTCAGAAGGTGATGAATCCTGCCAGGTCTTCCCTGTGACAGGGCAGCACTGGGTTCAAGGTACTCCTCTAGTCACTGTGCTCTCTGTCTCCAAAATGTACAATTTTCTCCCCACCATGCAGACACTGCTGAGGGGCAAGGGAGGGGTGGCACAAGCACTCCCTTTCCTCCACTGTTGGTGTCTTAATAGTTCACATGCCACCTTATTGTAGTAAGGTTATTGTAGTAAAGTTTGCATATCAGTTGAGAAAACAGGACCTCAAGTTTTTCACTCAACTGTTGTGTTCTCAACTTAGCATAATTTTACATATTATATTTATAAAATATATGTACCTGAATCTAGTAATTGGAATTCTTAAAATTTTTGTATCTTTCAGATATACTTTCGCATTATAACAAGGATCTGTTGACAGAGCACTGCACAGAGGCATCATTCCAAGAAGTGATACTGAGGAGACATGGGAGCTGTGATCTTGAGAATTTACATATAAGGAAACGGTGGAAAAGGGAGGAGTGTGAAGGGTACAGTGGGTGTTATGATGAAAAGACTTTTAAATATGATCAATTTGATGAGTCCTCTATTGAAAGTTTGTTTCACCAACAAATACTTTCTTCTTGTGCCAAAAGCTATAACTTTGATCAATATAGGAAGATCTTTACTCATTCATCATTGCTTAATCAACAACAGGAAATTGATATTTGGGGAAAACATCACATATATGATAAACCTTCAGTGTTCTTTAGGCAGGTCTCTACTCTAAATGGTTACCAAGATATTTTTATTGGAGAGAAAAATTATCAGTGCAATAATTCTGATAAAATCTTGAACCAAAGGTCAAGCCCTAAAAGTCTTCAGGAAAATTATTTTCTAGAGAAACAATACAAATGTAAAGAATTTGAGAAAGTCTTTCTTCAGAATATGCATGTGCAAGAGAAGCAAGAAAAGTCTTACAAATGTGATAAGTGTGTAGACGTTTGTATCCAGTCATTAAAACATATTCAACATCAGACCATCCCTATCAGAGAATACTCACATAGATATAATAAATATGATAAAGACCTTAGTCAATCATCAAATCTTAGAAAGCAGGTAATCCATAATGAAGAGAAACCATACAAATGTGGAAAATGTGATAGCTTTAACCATAGTTTGTACCTTCCTCAAAATCAGATCATTCCTACCAAAGAGAAAGCTTATAAATGGAAAGAATGTGGCAAAGGTTTTAACCTTAACTGTAGTTTATACCTTACTAAACATCAGCGAATTCATACTAGAGAAAACCTCTACAAATGTAAAGCATGTAGCAAATCTTTTACTCATTCCTCCAATCTTATTGTGCATCAGATAATTCATACTGGAGAGAAACCCTACAAATGTAAGAATGTGGCAAAGCCCTTCGCTGTAGTTCATACCTTACTAAACATAAGCGAATTCATACTGGAGAGAAACCTTATAAATGTAAGGAATGTGGCAAAGCTTTTAACCGTAGTTCATGCCTTACTCAACATCAGACAACTCATACGGGAGAAAAACTTTACAAATGTAAAGTATGTAGCAAATCTTATGCTCGTTCTTCAAATCTTATTATGCATCAGAGAGTTCATACTGGAGAGAAGCCTTTTAAGTGTAAAGAATGTGGCAAAGTATTTAGCCATAGTTCAGGCCTTACTCAACATTGGAAAATTCATACTGGAGAAAATCTTTACAAATGTAAAGTATGTGCCAAACCTTTTACTTGTTTCTCAAATCTCATTGTGCATGAGAGAATTCATACTGGAGAAAAACTCTATAAATGTAAAGAATGTGGCAAAGCCTTTCCTTATAGCTCACACCTTATTCGGCATCATAGAACTCATACTGGAGAAAAACCGTACAAATGTAAAGCATGTGGCAAATCTTTTAGTGACTCCTCAGGTCTTACTGTGCATCGGAGAACTCATACTGGAGAGAAACCCTACACCTGTAAAGAATGTGGCAAAGCCTTTAGTTATAGTTCAGATGTTATTCAGCATCAGAGAATTCATACTGGCCAGAGACCCTACAAATGTGAAGAATGTGGCAAAGCCTTTATAGATCATACCTCACTACACATCGGAGAAGTCATACTGGAGAGAGACCCTACAAATGTGAGGTATGTGGCAAAGCCTTTAACTCTAGGTCATACCTCACTACCCATCAGAGAAGTCATACTGGAGAGAGACCCTACAAATGTGAAGAATGTGGCAAAGCCTTTAACTATAGGTCATACCTCACTACACATCAGAGAAGTCATACTGGAGAGAGACCTTATAAATGTGAAGAATGTGGCAAAGCCTTTAACTCTAGGTCATACCTCACTGCACATCAGAGAAGTCATACTGGAGAAAAACTTTGAAAACGTAAAACATGGAGCAAATTTTTTACTTGTTACCTATGTCTTATTGTGCATCAGATAATTTATACGGGAGTGAAACCCTACAAGTGTTAAGAATGTACATAACCTTTAACCATTTTTCAAGCCTTAGACAACAGCAGAGAATATAAACTGGAAAAAAACCACATAGACATTAAAAATGTGGCAAATTATTTAAACTGTGCTTAACCCTTACTCAAAGTAATCCATACTAGAGAAACAGTATAGAAATAAAAATGTGAAAAGTTTCACTCAAAATATCAAACTTATGAGTCACCTAGGAGTTCATAGAAAAAGTTTGCAGATGCAATAAATATGAGGAAGTATTTAATAAAAAATGAAGTCTAAATGTGTCAAAATTTACTCAAGAAAGGACTGAAGCACAGACACTTTCAGCCTTTATGCTAAGAGTATTTTTTTATACAGAATAAAGGCAAAATAATCAGATAATTTATTTGCTTATATGTTTTAAAGTAGCAAGAACATTGATATTTTGACAGGTACATTTCATGGATACTTCATTTGTATTTACAGTATTCAAGGTTTTTGGAAAGCAAATATTATTTATATAATTCAGCTCTCCAATCCATTGCTGCTTTTCCTTAATCCATGGTGTTCATGTGAAAATATGTGTTCTGGTTTTTTTCTGCATCAGAACAATGTGAGATCCTTCTGCAGTAGGTGAACATCATTATCAGCATCTATCATGGAAGTTTAATGCCAAATGTAAAACACATGAAGAGAATGTTTAAAAATATGCTCTTTGTGTTTCAATAAAGTGGTAATGGATGTAAACATATGATATGTGTTTAGAGCATTTTTCTGTATTAGAGTAAGAGGGATATTCTGAATTTTTAAGACAAATTACTTCACCAATTCCCCCACAAGTAAAGCAAAACAAAAGAAAACAAAACAAAGTTCATTTAAACCAGGGGTCCCCATTCCCCAGGCTGCACACCGGTACTGATCTGTGTGGTCTGTTAGAAACTGGGCCACACAGCAGGATGTGAGCAGTGGGTGAGTGAGCATTACCACCTGAGCTCTGCCTCCTCTCAGATGAGTAGTGTTATTAGATTTTCACAAACCCTCTTATGAACTGTGCATGTGAGGGATCTAGGTTTATGCTCCTTAGGAGACTTGAACTAATGCCTAATGATCTGAGGTAGAATATTTCATACCAAAACCATCTCTCTCCTTGTCGGTTTGTAGAAAAATTGTCTTCCATGAAACCAGTCCCTGGTGCCAAAAAGGTTAGAGACCACTGAATTAAAGTATTAACATATCTTTAAAATAGAATAAAGTAGGTGTCTTTAGTATTATTTGATGTGATAGAAGACATAGTAAAAGAGTTGAGTATATGATGTGATGAAAATAACATCTTCACCTATATCAGGGAAATATGAAGATAGTTCCTATCAACCTTCACTAAATAGCCTCACTTTTAAAAAATGTAGAAACAGAACTGCAAGATTAGTATTTTGGGGGAAAAAATGCTTCTTGAGTACTTGCAACTGTATTGTGACCAGGAAGAATATAGTGGATTTTAAAATGCTTTGCTTAGACTATGGGTGAACTTAAATTTCTTTTAATAAAATTAGATGGTTTTTAATGTTTTAACACTGATGTACAATGAATGAAATGTACTGCCACTAATGTTAAACTCTTCTATCTTATCTAAGATTGTGATTAATAGATGAAAATAATATACTGTGGGATAACTATGAAATGTCTTCCCTAATATTTCTTCTTTTGGAGAACTTAAACTTTCAGTAATTTGGAGAATAGTTTTCTCATAGTGACAGTCTTGATAATGAGTAGATTAATGCAGGTAAGACTGAAAGGCCACAACTTAGCAACAAATGTTTTACATTCATTTAAGAGCCAGTTTGTAAGTAGTTCACCAAAAGGTGTTGCGTTAAAGCAGTGGTCTGAATTAATTGTATAGCATTTATAGAATACAACTCAGCCATACAAAGAAAGAACTAAAGTTCAAACCCTAGATGAATCTCATAGGCCTCCTAAATGAAAAAAACTAGACATAAAATTGTGTTTTGTGTTGGGTGTGGTGGCTCACACCTGTAATCCCAGCACTTTGGGAGGCTCAGGTGGGCGGATCATTCTTCCACCTCAGCCTCCTGAGTAGCTGGGATTACAGGCACCCGCCACCACACCTGGCTAATTTTTGTATTTTTAGTAGAGACAGGGTCTCCCCATGTTGGTCAGGCTGTTCTTGAACACCTGACCTCAGGTGATCTGCTCACCTCGGCCTCCCAAAGTGCTGGGATTATAGGCATGAGCCACCATGCCCAGCCACAAGTGTGGCTTTACCTGGCCTTTATTCAAGATAGGGTTACTGGTTGGGATACTTCTGGCAGGTTTAGCATGATTGTTACCTGAGAGCTGTCTGTCACACTGCAGTGACGAAGGGTGGTGAGCAACCACTGAGATTGCAACAGCTCCTCATTTGGCTACAGAGGTCCAGCTAGCAGCAAAAGCAAAAGTATAATGGCTTGAGTAGTAATTACAATTAAGAAAAGGATTTTTAAAGAGCTCTATAGTCAAAAGTTGACTTAATTAAAACTGATATTTAGTCTGTGTACATACTCATGCATTATTTTAAGATTCTCTCTAAAACAGTCAAATGAATTGTTTCTCCATTTCCTTCTGTCTTTCCTTTCTCTCGCCATTCTAAATGCCACATGAGGGGATCCCCCAAGAAAAGAATACTAACAGAATTCTAGCCTAGAATCACTTAAGGAAAACAGAAAAGCAGGTTCCTCCCCACCAAAAGGAAACTGCTTTTTCTCATGAGGCCCTCAGAGTTGTAAGCAGATTCCTCTGAGGTCTAACACTCTGCCCTTTTTTGTATTGCATCACTTGATCTCCTTGGCTTTGGGGGATACCAGAGATTACATTGTATACTATGAGAGAAATTGACTAGGTGCATGTAATTGCTGGTGAGTCACTGGCAAGAGCTGTGGTGTTAGAGGCTGACAGCAGTTGCTTACAGTAAATGTTTATCATTCTAGAGAGTTGCTTATTTCTTTGGGTGATTGGATTTAAAAAAAGCATGGTTTGGAAACTAGAGTCTACAGAAACACTCCTACCCACCTCATTGAGGGGTAGGACACCCACGTGGGAGGGACTCATCATAGTGTGTCCTAACTGGCATAGTATTGCCCACCAACCTCAAAGGAATGTCCCTCTACTGAGACGCACTGTGGAATCATTGAACCATCCAGCCCTCTGGCACTTCCTTTCTTTTGGGAGCCCAGAATGCAATGTAAAAATGGGATTCTTGATTTTTGGGGGATCTAAGTGTTATACCTTCCAGGTGTCCCTGCTATGCACATATTTAAATATTAAGCTCTAAAAACTGCGTGCATGTTTATTTTGCTTTATTAAGTGGCTCCACCCTGAAGCCAGCAACCTAAGAAACAAGCCAAGTTAAGAAGCCCACCTATCCAACTAAATCAGTCTCCAAAATGTGCAACTCTCTGACATTTAGCTGACTGGTTTGATACTCTTTGAGAAAAAAAAAAAGCTTTAGAAAACAAACTCAGAAATGCTTTTCTCCAGTACCTGGGAATAATATATTTGAAGTGTAAATATGAAAAAAGATAGTGCTCTATCTCACAATTTTGAAGTAGAATAGAAGCCTAATTTTATCAGGAACTTAGTTCCAAGTTGCAAAACCATTTTCTGTCACAAAGGTTAGAAGTTTATTTTTCCATTTAATAAAGCCAGTTATCAAACCTAGATAACCTTTCTCGTTACCAGGTGAATTTGGGATAAACTATGGTAGATGGTGCTGTCAAATCTTCCTACTTGAGGACTATTATTATTAATCTTGACAACATATATGTTTTATAACTCAAACCAGACTATGATGTGTAAACACTATGTTTGCCTCTGATGCACATCACATTCTGGTTTGAGTTATATAAAACAGTTTTATCTCTCTTCTACCTTTGTAGAGAGGCATTCTAGATTGGGAGACAATTTTGTTTTAATTATTTTCCCAAGCACTGTTCAGAAATACAAGATCAAATATAAAAGGTGCCCACCAGACTTCCTACTAGAAGGGCCCTTGGCAAATACCCAGCAAATTTTCTCTTAGACTTTCTTCCCCCAAGCCACAATTGTTCAGTGAAGATCTTGCTTGCCCTCAAAATCTGAATGTAGTATGATCTCGTTGCCTATTTGGATTCTGCAGTTTCATCTGGGGCACAGTTAGAAAAGATTTGTAATAAAATAACCTCAAAAAGTGACAATCATCAGTTCCAGCCATGTCTTTCAATGCACCTGGAGACTTTATAGCAGAAATCGATTCAGAGAACATGAGGCCTGGAAGCCCAATCAGATGTGTACCTGTGCATCAAGTTGGCCTCTTCTGCTTCCCTACCTCTCTGAGGACCTAAATTTGCACCTCTAAATTTTGAATGCAGGACCTGGGGCTCTTCAGAATGCTCTATAGCAGCCTTCCTGGGAGGAATCTCTTCTCCAACTTTTCTTGCTGTCAAACCCAAGAATACAGAACAGATGTGATCCCCACAGAATTTGCACATAAGGGGAATTTGTCTCCCCCTGAGATTCATAAAAAAGGAGCAGACTTCAGTCAGGATTACAGAAAATGCAGGGCAGACTTGTCTTATCATGAGAGATCAATATAGACTCCATAAAGCAGGAGGATGGCTCAAGGTGGGGCCCCCAGAATTTTTTAGAGCTTGTTCATGGACCAGCTGCCATTATGTGAAGAGCTTCTGGTGGTCAATGTAGAATCTGTAAGTGTAAAGAAGCATTAACATCAAAACCAGCACTTCCAGGGACACCAGAACCTACCTTGTTTAGAATGTTAAATATATCTTTTCCAAAAAATTGGCCAGCATATCTAATCAAAATATAACTATACATTAAACGCTACATAGAAGGATGTTAAAATTCTGTTAAACTTTCCTGAATTTTGTTTATCTAAATGAGTCACCATGTTGTGAAAGAAATTGCAAAAACAGATTCCTCTTTTGGGTTTCTCATAAACAGTTTGGCCAGAGTCAAGGAGAGAACACTGGAGTGTCTGAGAGCATAGGTCTTGACTAATTTTAATCAGGGTTCCTAAGCACAGAGGACATACCCTCCATTTCATTACTGATGGAATATTTGATGTAGTTCATATTACTATAATCTTGTTACTGTGATACACAGAAATAGGAGATTAAAAGACCTTTAAATCTTTGAGGAAGAAAAAGTGTTATATTTTGCTGATCTTTTTGGGTTTTATGGTCAGAAGCATGCACTGGCAGACAGGGTTTTTAAAGTTTCCGATTATTTGTAGCTCAGGATTTGTGTCCAATGTTTTTCTGTCTCCTAACCCTACAGTTACCTTCTCTGGCTCATGTTTTTCTCACATGAGCTGAGAATAAAATGTCTTAAGATTGTGAGTGTCCGTGATTTCCAATGTATTTTACTGTGTTAAATAATGAAAGGAAAAAATAATGAAAGAGTAGGTATACACATGCCATGGTGGTGTGCTGCCTCCATCACCCTGTCACCTACATTAGGTATTTCTCCCAATGTTATCCCTCCCCAATCTCCCCAACCCTTGTTATCCCTCTCCTAACCCCCCCAACCCCAACAGACCCCAGTATGTGATGTTCCCCTCGCTGTGTTCTCATTGTTCAACACCCACTTATGAGTGAGAACATGCAGTGTTTGGTTTTCTGTTCTTGTGTCAGTTTGCTGAGAATAATGGTTTCCAGATTC
>CAUYQU010015522.1:0-53374 GCA_963574635.1 Cheracebus regulus
TTATGCAGCCATCAAAAACGATGTTTGTGTCCTTTGTAGGGACATGGATGAACCTGGAAACCATCATTCTCAGCAAACTGACACAAGAACACAAAATCAAACACCGCATGTTCTCACTCATAGGCGGGTGTTGAACAATGAAAACACATGGACACAGGGAGGGGAGCACTATATGCTGGGGTATGTTGGGGGGAAATAGGGGAGGGACAGTGGGGGGTGGGGAGTTGGGGGGAGATAGCATGGGGAGAAATGCCAGATATAGGTGAAGGGGAGGAAGGCAACAGATTACACTGCCACGTGTGTACCTATGTAACAATATTGTATGTTCTTCACATGTACCCCAAAACCTAAAATGCAATTAAAAAAAAAAAAAATCTTAACACAAAAGGGTCTTTGGCAAGAAAAAAAAAAAATGGAAATTTACTATTACATCTGCAAACATCAACACCTTCCTCAGTAATCGATATTGATAGATTAAGCAGGCAGAACAATCTCTGAAGATATAGTTTACTTGATTATATTATTATTCAAATAATTAATATTTATAGAATATTCAAAAACAGTGAAATATGTATCACTTCCAAGTTCCCATTATAGTCACAAAGACAAACTAAATTTTGAACAATACAATTCACATTAATAAATTCCATAAACAAATTATATCAAAAAAGTTATCATACTATAATCAAATTAAACTGGAATAACAGAAAGATAGCTGAAAAATTGCTGAACATTTGGAAAGTAAGTGACATATTTCTAAATTAAACATGGGGAGAAGAAGAAGGCTCAAGAGAAATTTTAAAAATATTTTAAACTAAATAAAAATTCAAATAAAACTTATCAAAATGTGTAGAATGAAGCACAAACAATATTTAGATAGAACTTACGCCTGTGTTAGAATTGAAGATTTACAATCACAGTCTAACTATCCATCTTAGGAAATTAGAGAAAGAAGCTTCCCAATTAAAATCTAAAGCAAGAAGAAGAAAAGTAAACAAAAATTAGAATAAAAATCAATGAAATTAAAGACAGAAAATAAATAAATGCAAAAGCTGGCTTTTACAAATGATTACTAAAATGGAGCTCCAGATTGGATAAGCAGAAATAAAATAGAGAAGACACATGTCACTAATATCAGAAATGAAATAAGCACTCATATCCTAATTTCTAACATCATTTTCCAATAAGGAACTCAGTCTCCTTTGAGAAATGAATAACATTAGGGTGGCAGCAGGAAACACAAAATTTGTATCTGGAACGTTTTCTGGACTAAGAAATAAGGAGTAATCAACAAATAAACAAAATTTCTACTATGAGGATATATTAAAAGAACAAAAGAATAAATTATGAAGTTCCCTATACCTAAAGCTGGAAAGAATTTGTCAACAAAATTAATGATGTAGTATTCTATCTAAACCCACAGTATAAAAGAAATATCCATGAGCATATACTGATTTAAGTAATTAATTGAAGGAAGAAATAATTGGGGGAAAAAACATTATTTTTTGGAAAATTCTAAATAATTAATGCTGATATTCCACCATCAAGAAAGGGAATTATTAATTTCCACCTTATGTTCATGCTGGAGGGGGATTACATTTACAGTGAAGAAACTTTGACAAACACCTTTTCAGCCAGGTGATGAAAGTCAATGTTTACATTGTTAAGTCAAATTTACAGCATGTACCCTTGATATAATATGATGAGAATGACACTGTACTTCTGTGATCTTCCCTGTAGAATCTGTAACCTCAGTTTAATCATAAGCAAAAAATCAGGCAAATCCCAATAGAGGGACATCCTACAAAATATTTGACCAGTATCCTTCAAAACTGTCAAAGTCACCCAAACAAGGAATCTGCTATAAAGCATCACATGCAAGAAGAGGCTGAGGAGACATGATAAGTAAATGTTACTTGGTAATCCATTGTGAAACCCAGGAACAAAAAAAGACAAGTAAAAAATTAAGAAAACCTGGATAAAATATAGGCTTTAGCTAAAAAATAATGTATCAATATTTGTTCATTAATTATAAAAATAAACCCTACTCATATGCTGAGGATATATATAACTGAGATCTGATCTTATCTAGGGAAGTCAGAGTGCACAAACTTTAAACTGAATTCTGAATGTTGAAATGAAGTTACTTAGGCATAAAGGGATAAGAAGAATAACTTTTGTGACAAATTCTTGGCAGGAAGAAGGTAGTATTCTTGAAAAACCGGAAGGACAATTAACCTGGAGCTCAAGATTAAAGGAAATATTGGTGTGAGATAAAATACTAATGTGGGATAAAATACTGATGTGAGATAAAGTAAGGAGGTAAAAAACCCTGCAGTCACTTTGTAAAGCACTTTAAAAATTGTCTTTATTATTGTAAGAGCAATGCAATATCATAGAAGAGTTTATTATGTCCCTAGTGCAGCTTGATTCAACAACTGATACCTAAACATGAAAGTTCAAGGTTTGCCAAGAATATTGGGAAAAGTAATAACCCCCAGAGGTATTTGTTTTACAAATACAGAGTGACCTCAACACAATTGTTACCATAAATTAATTCTAAGGACAAATTATCAGCAGTTGATTTTATGTGGTGCATTTTTTTCTAACAAAATACTCTAATAAGACCTCCTATACTTTGTATTACATTGAGTTTAATTTTTGCAAAAGACAATGTTAGCAAAATATTTGAGAGTTTACTCTTTAAGGTCCAATTTTAACCCAAAAAATTTAATATTCTTATAAATACATGAAGACTAATACTTATATAATTTTCAGAATGGAGCTTTTGGGACAGAGGCATACATTATTGGTTGGTGATATATTGGATGGCAAATTCGGTTGAATAATGAAATCAAAAGAACAATGGCTGATGATAAAGGAGTTATAGGGTCAGATGGAATGAGGAATTAATGACCAGACTATTCATCTGAAACATATAACAATGAAAGAAGGGAGGAAGATAAGAAAGGTTCCCGGTGAAGAATGAAGTCAGTGAACTAGAACTTGTTTGCTTAAAGAGGACAGCCATATATGAAATGATTTATTTGCCTAAGGGATTTATATTTAGATATTTTAAATCACAGAATTAATTTATATGCTTTGAGAATGTCTAAAGTATTAAAAATTTAAGATTAAAAACAAACTAGTCTCATTGATACCTCAATTACACTTTATGGAAGGACATACTATGAACACTTTTTTTGTGTATATGTCCAGAAGTTTTCTATTGGCAAGTATAATTGTTCTATGTTTGTGTATAAATAAGTGTATTTGAAAATCATAATAACAAAGTGAATAAATGTCTAGAATCTGAAGCCAGACTGCCTGGATTAAAATCCCAATTGTAGTTCTTTCTTGATCTGACATTAATTGAATTACTTAATCTCTTTATATCTTAGTAGCCTCACCTACAAAATAGGCATAATAATTATACCCGCTTTAAGGACTATTATGAAGAAGAAGCGCAAAACGCTTTGGGTGATGTGTAGTAAGTGTAATTGTTACTTAAATGCATATTATTTTATGATGATGATTATTATTATTGATGGGAAAGTCTCCATTTTATTACCTTTGGCTGGTTTTTTGTATTTTTTGTTCTTCTTATTTGAATTCTCTAATTATGTCAATGATGTGGATTTCAAGCTGTGTTCTTGTCATTTGACTTCATCAGCCTTGGCATTAACTCATGCTAATTGCAAGGTCAGATCACTACAATTTCCACTGCTACATGTTAGTTTCTAGAGCAGCAATATTCTAAGACCTTCTTGTTGCCTATGGATGGATTTCAATATGACCTTGCTTTGTAGTCCATGATATCCTTGTTGACATAAGAGTGTAGTAGACGTCAGGCTATGCTATATACCCACCTATTTACAACTTGGAAGTAAAGGGGAGTTGCCGCAAAGCAAAATTTTAAACAACAGAATATAAGAATTATTAATATTAGAGAAAATACAATTTATACAGTTTCTCAAGAGGATGGTTCTAGGGATTTAGTGATCAACTAACTGTATTTACTAGAGAAAGTTTGATAAAGCATCTTCTAATTTACTCTTGCTTTTCTCCTGCTTTCTTGTTTTTCTAGAGTAAAAATGGTTTAGAGAACATTTTTGTATTCTGGTATTTGTTAAACAATTTTGTTTCCATGTCTATGAGCTATATATTTTCATTTTTATTTTGCTTTTAATACAAATGTATCTATCTTTCTAACTTGTATTTATCTTTTAATGTACAGAATCATTTTAAATACTATGGTCATGTATATTTTCTGCATTTTTTACATGGCAAATATTTTATATCATTTTTATTTTTCACTTTTTTTTCTGGTGTTTTTTGCCTTTCTATTTTTATTTTTAAATACTTATGGATTAATGTTTTTCTTAATTTTTTAAATGAATAGTTTTCAGAGTAGATGTTTATTTCAACAAAAATTAAGATTATCTGATTTTGTTCCATATAACTATTAAATAATCAATAATAGCAATTTATTTTCTTTTTAAAATGAAACTAACTTTGCCTAGGTATGATTTTTGCAAGTTACAATTACATGGTTGTTTGTTTATGTGTTTTTTTTTTTAAGTTTATAATAATGGTGCTGATGTTAATTAAAGGTAATGAATTTTTATTTTGAAATTGTATGATGGCTTCATAAATATTGTGGAACTTTTACCTTTTCTTGAGGGCTTTCAACAATATAAATGGCATTATAAATAGCTGCTTATGTAATAAATATAAAAATTAAATTATAACATTTGCTGCATCATTTTATAAAAATCGTGGTTCGTTTTCTAAAATGTACCCTTTATTTTTTACATGTTTATTAGCTACAGTTTTTTGTTCTGATAAATTAATAGTTAATATAATGAGGAATAAAAGTTCATGAAAGCAAAGGCAAGACTTGTCTGTTTTTACATTTCTCTAGTATTTCAGATTAAGTCCTTACACCTATGTGGTTACTTAATGTACATCTAGTTACTTTATGTATATTCAGTTTGGTAGAGTGTTTTGCTGTGATTTTGGAAAGGTAGTTTGATGCATTTAGTAATTTCTGTAATTAAATTTAATTCTATCAAAGTGATATGTCTATATGTTAGTACTAACTATTCAACATTACTGAAGAACTTGCAAGGAAATGCAGGGGTCTCCTCTGCTTTACTGCCTCACTTCCATTACCACTCCTCAGAGTAGCTTCTTTTAACTGTTCATGTTTGTATTCTGCTTGAGAGTAAATTTAAATAATATGCCAATTACCATTAGTAACGAAGATTTAATTCCCTTAAACTTTTCTTCTTTATTTGTAATGTTTGTTCTCAACAGCTTTCATATAACAAGATTTTTCAAGAAATATTTCGATAACGTCTAACAAAACTTTAAATTATAACCTTTTATCTTTATCATATTTTGTAAACTTTAGTCACAAACTATACCCTACTTTTAGGATAATGAAGATATTACAACCTTACTCTTCCCTCTATTCCTCTTCTCGATTTGTTCTTTCTTGTCTCTGTTGATAGTATTTTCCATGTTCATGTTGTTCACATTAATTTATTGACTTTAAACAAATTATTATTTAAATATTTTTATAAGTTGACTGTATAAACTTTGAAAATTATTTTATGCATATATAATAATTGATGTTATAAGTAATAATGTATCATGTTACAAATAATACATTATATTATAATGATTATGTAAATACCATCCTATGTTTGAGCAATTAGGGTATTGGGATTACACTGTCTGTAAGGTACATACAGGAAGTAGCACAAGATAAGATATAAGAAATGGTTAGGAGTTTTCCAGGTGAATAATGATGGCATATGGGAATGAGATATGGTGGAAGTGTTACTCTAATTCAGTTATTCTAAGTCTTTAGCTTTTATGTTTCCAGACTATTTCCTTTGGTCCTTTGGTCCTCCCTGTAGTTAGTACTTTCATGATACTGTAGAGTATTCTCTTTATGCTTTTAGTTTCCTAGTTAACAATTTTTTGCCTAGTTTACAATTATTTATATTACATTTTCTCTGATGAAATAAATGTTGTGTTCTGTGTTTCTTTAGCGGATCCTGTATGACATAGCTCATCATATCATAAAAGTTAGATTGAGAGGGTGTCAGCTTTCCATTTATAGAGTCATAGTTTATGATATATACATGAAGTCATATGATAACCAGGACTTTCAGATTATTCAGCCCTTTTCAGAAGGACACTATAGAGATAAACCTATGCCATATTTTTAGCAATGATGTAATTCTCCTCTGCCACTTTTATTTTCAACAGTTATTTAGGCTGTCATAAAACCTTCTCATTATGAAAACTCGAGATTTTGAATAGAATATTCTAAAATTTTAAATATAGAGCTAAGAGTATGAGAATAAACTAGGTTATGCTGTATGTTTGTGTACATACATATAATGATATACATATAACATATATAGAATATATATATATATACACACACACACACACACACATACATAAATTAATGAAATGATTCTACCCTTTGGAAAGCAAGACTTACCAATTTCAAATTAGAAAGCAAATTTATATTAGGTGTGAATCATATAGATCATACAAAAAAAGTCACAGATTATTATTATTCTATAAAATTCTTAAAATTCAGTTTCACAATTTTTTATTTCCTTTGGCTATTGAATTTAGATTCTTATGTATTTAAATTCATAATTAAACAGTTATGATTTTCTAATTTTCCTAAATGATTTCACCAAAATTTGTTTACTAGAGTATGTTTTCCAAGTTAAATAATACTGCAATTCATTTCAGAGGAAAATTAGAGATTAGGAAAGTAAAAAGAAACAGAATGGTAAAATAATTGTTTTCACAAAGAAAAAGAAAAATTGAGAAGTAAACTGCCCTTGTCCACTACCCTCACAATTTTGAGTTAGAGACACTCTAGACTAGTACATTAACCCTGATTGGTTTCACTGAATATCTTAAATTTTGAGTTTCAATTTCTGATGAATCCACCATGGAATTATCAGTAAACTTAAATACTTGAGAAAAACATATTAGTGGTTATCTCTCAAAGACAAATGTGACATATGATATTGTTTTAGATAGGTAGATACGACATTTATAATACTTCTTTTTGTGGCAAATCAATAAAGAAATAATATAGGAAAATACATTTTTGTTATGTGTGGGTAAAAAGTAAAATCATTCAATTACCAGATGCTAAACATTTAAAAACAAAAAATTGAAGAAAAATCTGTAACCCAGATCTGAATTTAAAATACCTAAGTGTCTGGAATGTATTTTGGTGGTATCTGGAGACAACTTCCTTTTTTTTAGAGAAGCAAACTGGGTCATGTTAAAGTGTCTATGAAAACTAATTTCATGTTATGTAAATATAGTTGAAGATAACTTGGTATCTTCATCAAAATATTATCACCCTGAATCTAGGCTGACTTTGCAGTTGGTTTTCATTGGATAGGAGACATGGTGAAGTCCAGAAATCTATGGAAATAGCTGGAGGTGAGGCAAGGACCAGTGGGCTGGACTTAAAGTTTTAAGAGGTGGAGCAAGAGTTTCATTGTGTGGATCTACAGGTAACTAGGAGACAGGATGAATTAGCTATCATATTCCTAGAGTTACATGTATTTGTCAATATTGAAATAGAAGTCAGAGAGAGAAGCAAGATCTATGTCTAAGGTTCTGAAACATAAATTATAAAGGGAATATAATGTAGCTCTGAGATGGGATTGTATCCCATTTAAGTAACAGAAAATCTTGTTGTGGTCATGGCTTCCCATGTTAGTTCTGCAGAATTGTGACGGAACTAAAATAAATAGGAGCAAAGAGAAGGCATTAGAAAAGTAGACACCAAAAATAAAAAACAAATGCAGAAATGAGAAGTGATATATTTAGAAGTACAAAATATGTCAAATGTGGGAATTACTAGATACGTAATATATAATAAATACTATATATTGAAATAGCACATTAGAAGATGTCAGATTTTTAAATAATTATCTTTGCAGTTATAGAAATTAAAATTAACTGTTGAAATAAGAACTTACCAGTGGATAAAGTGGCAAAGTATACATAATTTCTTAGGTTGGAAATGATTTATTGATAGGACACAAAATGCATGAATCATAAAATTGAAAACACTTTATGTTAGCCAAAAGGCCGAGAAGCAAATCATAAAATTGAAAACAAAAGGTAAGTGAACTTCATAAAAACTTTGCTATCAAAAGATACCACCAAGGAAATTAAAAGACAAGCCACAACTCAGAAAAAAATAATTATTTTAAATTCATATTTGATAAGGGACTTGTATTTAGAATATATAAAAGAGTCTCACAACTCAATAATAATACAAAATATAAAAGTGAGGTAAGGACTTGAACAGACACAATACCAGAAAAAATTACATGAAAAATAAGTATATGAAAACTGCTAAGTATTGTATGTTTTTGAGAAATAAGACATACAAATAAACAATATCACTACCTATTACTCGAATGGCTTGGCTTAAACAACATCAGCAACAACTAGAAATTTGACTCTTAGGTTTTTAGGTAACCATATGTCCACAGTAATTCTGTATTCGGATGTGTATCATGGCTTAATTTATAATTACTAAATCTTGGAAATAACTGTGATGCCCAGCAAGGGGTAAACAGGTAATACACACTTTTAACCATGTATTTCTAATAATTTGATGTCTGGGGTCTTGCGGAAAGGACTGCACCTTCCAGGACTGGCTAATTCCTAGGCACAGCAAATAATGATTCCCCTTTGAATGTACCTTTCATGTGCAAAATAACCCATCAGAACAAATACTCCCCAACAGCCTCCTTTGCAGAGGTTTTACACCCCACACCACTAGCTATTCCTCTGTACTAATCATGCTAGCACCTAATACCAAACCACTAGAGACATCCCATATATCTCAGAGCCCACTGAAATTACTCAAACTGGCCCATCGTAAAGCTGCTTGTCTTGTCTTGTTTGGTTCTTCCCATGAAAACCACAATAAAGGTCCTTGCCCAAGTTTTCTTCTTGTTCCTTATGCTTCCTGACTCACCCTAGTGCTTCCCTATGTGGCTGGGCATGATGTAGTATTATGAGTCTCCTCTTCCTGGGAACTGTGAGTAATAACCTATTTTTTCAATGACAATCAGCCCTCCATCTCTTGACCTCGTATTATGCCTGATTATTAATAAAGCCTACATTTATAACCTATTTTTTCAATGACAATCAGTCCTCCATCTCTTGACCTCGTATTATGCCTGATTATTAATAAAGCCTACATTTTAAAACATAAATAATTCATTCAAAAAAGAATTTTCAAGGATGTACTTGGCTACAAAATAAACCTTTTATTATAGCTTCACTTTTAAATAAATGACTACAATTAATTTCACAATTTTATTAAAATTATATTGAAGCGAAAAAAAAAATTATATTGAAAGAATGAGTATATACAGCTTTTGTTTATGAGCTTTATTTTGCTGCAGTTGGAATAAGATATTTAAAATTTTGGAGATTTAAGAAATGGGGTGATATAAAAAGATTCCTCAACTAATATGCATAAAATAATCTATGAAGAATTTTGAACTTTATTAGAACACATGTTATGTACCTCTAGAAATATCGGATGATCATTAAGTATCTGTTGGTACTCAAAAATATCAACTAAAAAGACAATAAAAATCATATTTTTATTTTGTTTATTTAAATGGTTCAAATTTATTGTAGCAGTATGTAGTAAAAAATAAAACATTCTGTAAAGACTACTGTGTTAAGCAATCACATAAAGTTTATGACATATACATATATTTTAATAGGTGAAGAGTAATGTGATTAGTAGTGCATTGTGCAGTCATTTTTTAAACTATAACCATTTGCCATTTTGATATGAAATAGAAATTATCCATTTCTCAAACACATAAATGACTATTTCCTGGTCATACAAAATATAAATTAAAAAATATAAAAGGTAAATTCTCACTTATCTTAAATATTTATACCTTTTACTGTGTATCTATATCTTTGTAGATTTTGTTATAGATATTTAAAAGATGTTGTTTTGTCTTATTTTTTATATATGTATTTTTTCCAAAATCACTAAACATCGTTCTGAGGTCTTATTGCAAGGACTATAGTTTTGATTCTTTCTAATTTCAAAGTGTTTACCAAACTATTAATTTAATCTGAAACTATTATTTATTCCAAGCTTATTTATTTGTCATGTTTTGCTACATAATTTATTTTATAGTCAACACTTAATTCTAGAATTAGTAGCATAGATCTTATTAAATTACAATTCTAAACTGTGTCTGTGTGAAGAATAAACTACATTCTAAGAATAAGACACACCATAATTTTATAGTTAATTTTCCTTTTTTCAAAATACTTAATATTTCTTAACCCTATTTATTTTATAGAGACAAGGTCTGTGTAATGATACTAATTTTAAGAGAAAAAGTAACTGTGATGAAAAGTTTAATGTATAGCTATTGTTAAATGACCTAAATGTGTAAATAATACTTAATAATAAAATATGCTTCTATCCTCTACATTAATCTCCAAAGAAATTATGCTATGCATTAGAAACAAATAAGGCAAGATTAAACATGGCACTATTGTATGTACAGATATGTTTTATAAATTAAATTCAGCTAAAACACCGAAGACCTTTAATATATGACATATAGGAGCATTAAAATGTGATTCTAGGAATTTTTTTCAGCAATTTAACAGCATCTTCAAAAATATGTGTAGTTTTCATATTTGCATTTTTAGTGTGGTTATAGTGTCCTTTTATGATTTTAAGACTACTGTGGAAGCTCCAGACATGAAGTTTTCATATAACCATGCTTTTAGTAAGAAAGGAAAATATCTACTCAATCTGCTTTATTCAGTCTACTGATTCTAAAGTTAATCTCATCCAGAAATACCCACATATACCAGAAGTAAAGGATAATCAAGTATCTAGTCATGACATATCTCAGTCAAGTTGACTCACAAAATTATCTATTACAAATGATATCCTTCTGAAATTCACATGTTAGAGGCTTAATCCACAAAACTTTAGAATGTGATCTGATTTGGAAATGAAGGTGATGTAGATGTAAGTAGTTAACATGAAGTTATACTGTACTGCCTGTAATACAAGACTACTGACATACTACAGAAAACGTGGATATTAGGATACAGAAACACACATACAAGGAGAACAGTATGTAAACATGAAGGCAGAGATTAGGGTTATATATCAGTAAGCCAGAGAACACCAGAGATTTCCAGAAAACCAGAAGCTAGAAGATAAACATAGGACATACTCTCTTTCACAGCCCTCAGAAGAAACCAAACATGTTGAACTTTTGACCTTGGATTCCTGGTGTCCATAACTATGAAAAAATAGGGTTAATTTTTTTTAAGTCACAAATTACTATTTTGTGGTACTTACACAACAATTGAAGATATAAAAATATGCCACCTCAACAATGCTGATATTCACTATGTATGTAAACTCTGAAGCACTGTCCATATTTATACTCTGCAATTTTGGATAATTAGATAATTGCATATTTATAACCTTCAGTTTTGGATCCAAAATTGCAGATTATATATATGACAATAAAATACTAGTCAACTTAAGTATTAAATGTTGTAACAACAATTTGTTGTCCACAGAAATTTAAAAAACCCATTTCTCCAACAGTGACATGCTATTAAGCCATCTGGACCACAAAATGGCATTTTCTGCTATTCACTCATCAGTGTCTCATAGAATTCCTCCTTAATATAGTTTCCACTCCTGTTCACCTCATTTGTTCACAAAACCCTAAGCTGGTAAGATTTGGTTTGGCTGTGGAAACAAACAGTCCAAAAAAAACAAGCTTCTAATTCATACCCTTCTGATATCAAAAATATCTCTATTTTTTAATGTTCAAGTTATTAAAAATTGACTGAAGTACTGTAAGTTAAACTTGACTTAAAAAAATCCATGAATTTAATCAACTATAAACCAAAATTTCAAACTAGAAAGTAACTAATTTTAAGGGATCAGAAAGTTATGCAGATTATTTAGCCAGTTAGGGAGTTACAGAAATTAAATGGTAAAAATCAGGCACTTTTTACTACAATTCAAAATTAGTTCAGATTCACAATTTAAAAATTATATATATATATATTTACATATATGAAATATTCAAAATAAAACAATAAAATGCTAAAGTTAGAGTGCCAAAGAGAGGGAATTTGGGAAGAAAATAAAAGAAAAATAAATACCAAACATCGAGGTAAAATTTTGTCAAATTATTATTATTTTCCAAGTTATATAATGATTGACATAATCACTCTAGCATAAAAAAATCAAAATCTCATTCTCTGAATTTATTTTTCTTAATAGAGTCATATGAAAATGATTTAATTTAGACATTTTGGAGAGTCTGATTCATTTGTAAGATAGTCCAATAACCAAACATACTTAAGGCCACACAGGCAAAAATTATCTTTGTAGAATTCATCAGATACCAGAAGAGATAGGCTTATCTTCCAAAAACAGCTAAAACTGATACAGGAAACTTATATCATTGTGAGATCCATGGTATGCATTTAGAAAATGGCATTGAGAATATGCAGTCAAGTAACCCAATATTAAAAATCTAGTATTTAGCATGGATAAATGTAAGAAACTTGAATTTTTGACACACATGATAGATGAACCCAGTATGATTCCCTTATGTATTAAAAGCAAGGCAGAATGATAATTATAAATAAAATTAAAATACAACTTTGAGTATTTTTGTCTTTATATAAGGAGAAATGTGTTTACTAAGATGAAGCATGTGAGATTTGCAGAATGTAGAGGTGTGTGGAAATTGAGCTTATTTTTAGATACGTTTACTTTTATTTTTTTAATTAGACACAAAAATATTTGAGGATTAGATAGCAACAAATATATATATTTTGGACCCATCAACATAAACATGGTAAACCAAAGCACACAACTGAGGAGATAATTTCTAAATTGAGCAAGGACAACTGAGTAAAGACAATAAAAATAAGAGTTTGAAGTCTTATCCTTGAGCCTCCTCATCATTTTGAGAAATAACTAGCAAAATGGTTGAAAGTGACGTCCTGTGAAGGACGTGAAAGACAAGTCTTCCTGGATTCTAAAGAAAGAAAGATTTCTAAAAGAATGTAAGTATAAAGAGTGTCAAATGTTGATGAAATATTGTGGGAATAAATTACCCATAAAATTTTCTTATGTGGAGGTCAAATTAAGACATATATACGTAGTATCACTGCATTGAAGGAAGCAATTTTTTTTTTTAAACTGCAGAGAAGACAATGGGAAGGAGCCAGTGCAGACAGGCATTATAGCAACTCTTTAAGTGAGTCATGCAAAAAAAAAAAAAAAGGAGAAGAGAATGGAGTGGAAGTAGTTGCTTGAAATAAGTGAGGGGACAAACAAGATTTTTTTAATGGTAACGTAAATGATCCAATAGAGAGGGAAAATTAATGATGTTGACAAGAAAATGTATAAACACACAAGTAATTCACTTGGAATGTCTATATGTTGGGTTTTTAAAATCCTTATACATTTTTTGCGATAACTATAAATCATTATCTGCCCACTGAAATACAAGAATTTGAAATACATCTGTTGCACAATATTTTTGTTATAGATTTTTACATAGAAAAAAATCTAAACAGATTATTTAAAATAACAAGCCTTAATAATAATTGGCAGTGGAACTGGCACAGAATGTGCATTTTTAAACAAGCGGCAAGATGAACATTTATTAGAGAAATAAGTGACCCAGAATGGTTTAGTTTCTCAAGATGTAGCTCATTGCATGAGGCCTTAATGCACACTTTATATAATTCTGCACAAACAGGTTTGAATAAACAATTACTCTTCTTTGAGTTTACAATTCATATTTGAATGCCTCAGCCTAAAATTTTTTTGGCTAGGCTTCAAAGCAAAATCTTTCTACATTGATAAATATACTAAATTCATGAGTCCAAATGTATTTATTTATTTAGAAATTCATAAGCAAAAAGAACTAGCTACAGCCCTACACAGAACATTTTAGCAATTATTTTGTATTAGAAATTTCTATTTTCTGAATCTAATAAAATATCCTTTAAAAGATATGGTTTTATATACATATAAAAGGTTTTATATGTATATAAAACCTTTCTGCAGGGAAAACAATGGGAAGGAACTATTCCCTTTTATATACATATAAAACCTTATGTAAAATGTTTATATAAACCCATGCAAACCTTGTGTAAACCTCACCTAAAATATTTTGGTTTTGTTTTATTCTAGTTTTGTTTTGAAATATTATCTAAAGAGTATAATGTTTTGGTTAGAGCAGGCCAGTTGTTGATGAAATTTTTCTGTAGGCTTTCACAATTCTCTTTAATATGCTGCTCATTAGCAGTCCCTGCTCCTGAATGTATGAAAATATCTCTGTCACCCTGAAATGTTAAGGTCACACTGTAGTTACAAGCATTGCTTGTCCTCTCATGTCACTTCCTTCCCCCTGTGTTTTCTGTTATCTGCTTTCTAATATTAAGATAACATTTTTTTTTCAAGATAGAAAATTGAAATTTATCTTTAAAACTTCTAAATATCCATTGAAATCCTTCTGCCCTCCTTTTAATTTTCTCATGTATGTAAGCATTCATTCATTTAATGGGTATTTAGGAATGCTTAGATGAAGATGTGCTGGTATTTTAGACTCTGCCAGACTTAGGAATTTCTTTACTGTCTGGCCAGGACAATATTTTCATTGCTCTATATCGTGATTCCAGTTTTAAAATATTGAATGAGAGTAGCAATCAATTTCACATTATCTGTATTTTCTTAAACTCAAAATACATATAATATCTAAATCATTCACATTCTTTTATTTCTCTGACTTAAGTTGGAAGTTGTCAACAGTTTGAATGGTTCTGAACGACAAAATTAATGTTACTTGTTTGGTCATACCAGAGATAAATGGCTCTGATTTGGATCAAGGAATTACATACCTAAGCCTCATCCTCCTGTATGGTAGATAGGTAGCTAGCTATCTTATAGGAAGTTGTACATTAATACTGACCTAATTCTGAAAAATCTATTGTTTTCCTAATAGAGAAAACAAAGTTTACTGGGCTAGAGACTTTAGATTTTAAAAGGAAGATTTTTCTGACCCACAGCCAAGAAATCCAGGTACAAATTAGCCTTAGGGAAGAATGATTAAGATATAGTTCTTGATATAAATCTTTAAAATTTTGGCTGGGCGCTGTGGCTCATGCCTATAATCCCAGCACTTTCGGAGGCTGAGGCGAGTGGATCACGAGGTCAAGTGCTCGAGACCATCCTGGTCAACATGGTGAAACCCCGTCTCTACTAAAAATACAAAAATTAGCTGGGCATGGTGGCGCATGCCCGTAGTCTCAGCTACTCAGGAGGCTGAGGCAGGAGAATCGCTTGAACCCAGGAGGCGGAGGTTGCAGTGAGCCAAGATTGCGTCATTACACTCCAGCCTGGTTAACAAGAGCGAAACTCCTTCTCAAAAAAAAAAAAAAAAAAATCTTTATAATTTAATAGGTTGAGATTTAACTAAATAATTAACAACAGGCCCTTCTAAGTACTAAACAGATATATGTATATATCTAAAATTAGAGATTTTATACTTCACAAGTTTCATGATAATTAAATTAGACTTGAAGTTAGTATTTATTAAGAAACAGGACTAAATACAAGGAACAGAGTTAGGTCGTTCAAACACCCAAGAGATGGTCAGGGGAGTTCCTGATCAATGTGACTATGACTAGTGGAATAGCTGCTGATGACTGCAGATGAGAAGTTTTAGGTGTGGGCTACATTATGAGAGGCAAAAGGAAATAAAATGCTACTTAAATTGAAGGATTTTAAGATTTTAAAGAAAGTCAAAAGGAAGATTACTTTTTGCATCAGTTTATAAATATTTTTATTTATTTTGAAACATACACACACACACACACACATAAAGGTATATAACATTAAAATGTATAATATACCAAACAAATTAAAAACTATGCATATGTCCACAGCTGAGGTCAGGAAATAAAACACTGCCAGAAGCCACCATTAGCTCTTTGGAAATCATGACCTCTCCCCCATCAAGAGATGCTCAATATCTTGAATTTGATGACAATAATATACTTGTCTTTCTTTTTAATTTTATCATCTATGTATATATTCTTAAATAGAATGGTTTAATTTACACTTTTTGAAATTTTATGTGCATTAAATTACATTATATGTATTTTTTACCTTGCTTTTTCAATATCTTTTTTTTCTGTTAGAATCGTCCACATCTTGTAACCAGCTATATTTTACTCCTGTCCTTTTGCTGTGTAACATTTTATTGTTTGAGTACATCACAGTTTAATTAGTCATTCCACTGCTGATAGAGAGTTGGTTTCCACTACAGGATATATGATGCTCCTATAAATATTCTTTTATGTGTACCCATGTACATATGTGAACAAATTATTTGAGTCTATAAGATGCAGAAATGCAATTCCGGAGTCATGTATTATAAGTTTATTTCATTTTAATAAAAGTGAATGTTTCTTCTAGTTTACATTACTATTTAAAATTGAATTAGAGTTAACTTTTAATAATACTTAGTATTGTCAGACATTTCGATTGTTTCCCTGTAATTGTCTAATTATCTCCCTTTCCTGATTACTGATGGAATTGAAATCATTTTTGTTTATTTCAATGCTTTGTTCACCATTTAAATTTTATGAGATGAATATAAAAGTTCTTTTTCCTGGAACCAACCCAAATGCCCATCAATGATAGACTGGACAGGGAAAATGTGGCACATGGAATATTATGCAGCCATCAAAAACGATGAGTTTGTGTCCTTTGTAGGGACATGGAAGAACCTGGAAACCATCATTCTCAGCAAACTGACCCAAGAACACAAAATCAAACACCGCATGTTCTCACTCATAGGTGGGTGTTGAACAATGAGAACACATGGACATAGGGAGGGGAGCACTATACGCTGGGGTATGCTGGGGGGAAATAGGGGAGGGACCGTGGGGGGTGGGGAGCTGGGGGGAGATAGCATGGGGAGAAATGCCAGATATAGGTGAAGGGGAGGAAGGCAACAAATTACACTTCCACGTGTGTACCTATGCGACAATATTGTATGTTCTTCACATGTACCCCAAAACCTAAAATGCAATAAAAAAAAAGGCATGTGTATGTTTCTTATTCTACAAGATATACTTTTACTGTATTGATGGAAAGCATTGGTTGTTTCATTATTGTTCTTGTTCAGAGGTTTAAACATAGGGTGAAGACTGTGTAACAACTCGGCATTCACCAGAAAATTGGATCCATTATAAGTGCGAAACTGGAAACTCGGTCATAATACATTTCTTCATGTGGTTTACATTAAGAACTATTCCAAGAAGATTTATTAATAAGACTGAAAAATGTAAGTGAAGAAGAAACCTTCTGTGAAGGAAGTTACAGGCAAACCTGAGCAGAGGAAAAATTTTTGGATTTTTAGTGTTTTCAATCAACATCATTGTCACAGCAGACTGCTAAAATTGGTAACAATGCACAATTCAATTGCTGAGATTTACTGAAGTTTCCAATAAAGTTGCTGAAAAATCTCTGTGGTGGCAGCTTCTGATAAGAGTGCTGAAATTCACCGTGGCTTCCAGGTGATCTCCTGTGAATCACCAATTTCTGACATCTTTCTCTGATTTAAGCTCCCCTTGACTTACCGATAGTTTTATTATCCCTAACTTCCTATGATAAATCTTGTTCTAGGGTAGATATAGGACATATTTTACTTTCCTTACCATATTCTCTTCGATTAAATGACTCGACTATATTTTAAGGTATTAAGTTTTAGATAAATTTAGGTTATCAGTTTTAAAATATCAAGGAAACAAAGGTTAAATTATGATGTGCCATTACAACTTATGTCTCACATAAGTTGGGAAGTGTCCTGAGGCAAGGAACTCTCATATATTGATACTTGGAACTGGAAAATTAAAATGGAAAACTTACAGGCATTAATTAGGAAATAAGATACATAATTCTGACCGACCAATTTTACTCCTGCTTAAGTATCCTAGAGAAATGCTTGTACCTATTTGCATCTGCTATGTACAGAAATGCTCATAGTAGTGGTTTGCATTGTTTTCAAAGACTATCTGCAGTCCAAGTATCTGTCAGCCAAAGAGGATGGACAAATAATTGTGGTATATTAACATGTAAACCACACAATAATTTAAATGAACTATAGATATGGAAGCAAGAAGTGTGAAACATGAAAACCTAATAGTAAGCAAAGATGCAACACCCAAAGACACTGAGCTAATACATTGATTTATATAATTAAACACAAACAGAAATAAAGATGCTTGGCTTTTTTTAATTGATATCTGTATAAGAGCAAAGGTCATAAAGAAAAAAACGATAATCACAAAGCTAAAGATAATGGTTGCTTCTCAGATAGAGACAGGGGTCTGATTAGTGAAGGCAAACTGGGAACTTTGGATGTTATGTAAATATGCTGTTATTTTGCACATGTGTGATTACATTGGCATGCGATTTATAATATTTTTTCTTTAAGTGTTTCCCTGTTTGTGTGTGTGTGTGTGTGTTTTGTCCATATAAAATATCAGTCTTTTTGTTTCCTATTAAAAAAAAAGAGACAAAACAACAAATCAACAAACAAAAAGGCAGAGGAGTGACCAAGATTAGGAAGTTTACTCAGCCAACAGCAGATTGCTTTCTACAATGTCAAAGCCATTATAAATATTTCACCTATTATTATTCTACTGGTCAAATACTATATTTATTCTTATAACAAAAGAATAATAAAATTTACCAACAAAATGATGGGATCAAATATGCCCAGAAATATATAAATTACTAGTGTTGGAAATTATGATTTTTCAGGCCTTGCATATTCTTGTGACTTTTTCCATTTTAACATATTTACATAGGAGGATACAAAACTAGCTATGGATCTTTATTTGCTGTGAAATTTAGCATCTCCAACATTCATTCTTCTAGATTACGTGTGAGCAGGTTATCATAGGTTTTCATTGTGGAGAAAAATACATTTTCTTAACCATAGCAGCTATCATCCTCATATTAGACAAATACGACCTTACTCTGCAGTCACTAAAAGTGTATTTATTTTGAAGGTTGCTTTATTATAAAACATCTCTTGTCTGTAGTGATAATAATGTTTTAATCATTCTCTTTCCCTCATTAATCTTTCTCATTCTCTTCATAAGTATGGTTGGGCTATTGGCTAACAATAGTCACTATCAGACTTCTTGAAAAAGCAAATATAAAGCCAGGGAACATACCATTGTCATATCTAAACTACTTTGTAATGGAGTTGGAATTATTTTAACTATTGAGCTCAATAATTAATGACCTTTTTTTAAAAAAAGCTTAAATTTATTTATTTTTATCTTAGAAGAATTGACCACACCCTAAATATCATTGATTTAATCTGGCTCTAAATAAAATCAGAAGCCATTAGAGGTTTTTCAAGTGAGTATTGATAAAATTTAACCTTTAATGTGATGTGTTCAAACTGGATGCATACAATTCATATAGGCTATATCTATCATTAATTCAACCAAAACTTTCCTTTTAATGTGACATAAATTTTCTTTCATTTTTTAATCTCATAGCAGCCAGAATTTATTCATTTGGAATTAGCTAATCTAATTTTTCCAAAATCTCTTGCTGATTTAAAAACAAATTTTTGAATTCTGAGTGTATTGATTAATTGTGGCTTGTTATATTCTACAAAAACACTGCTCTTAGATAATTAAAGACAATAAAATCAAATGTTCTTTGTAAATATATTTAACAACTGCAGGTATATTTGTTTGAAAAAGTTGTGTTACCTCAAGAGCAATTTTTTTTCTTTGTTTAAAAACATCTTAAAAATAAGAGAATGTTCTACTTTAGAAGGTTATACAATGAATAGATTTATGTATAAAATCTATGTTTCATGGTTCTTGTAAGAAATTATGTCTAATGATTGCAATTGCTTCTGAACAAATGCCATTATTATGGTTCTAGTAAGAAATTATGTCTAATAATTGCAATTGCTTCTGAACAAATGCCAGTCTTTCTATTAATAAAAAAAATTGAAAATTTAAGCACTTGTATCAAAACTGAAATATAGGGAAGAATATCACATATCAATTATATTTTTGAGAATATTTGATGACTTATATTACAGGTGAATGAAGACTGATATGCCATCCAACTTATGTTTGCTGGGTAATATGGTTTTCAACTATTTCCCTTCATATCTTCAAAGGTGGAATAGTGTTAAATTTTTTAAACTGTTAAACAACATAAAAATTAAAAAGTTTCTTAGTTCAGTTTAACCAGGTATTACTATTGTTATTTAAAATGCACTGCAAATCAATACTGAAGACCATTCTCATTTTCCAATATACCTGCAAGATTACCAACTAAAATATCAGGAAATGAAGCTAGCAATTTAGGGTATTTGCAGCAGAAAAATGTTTGCCAATCCTTTATCTAGACAATCAAATAAACCCAATAAATCAAAAATTGAAATGTTTCACTTTCCATTATAAAAATACTCTCATCATCGTTCATTTTAAGGTAAAAATTACATATAATAGAACAGAGTTAGAAAGAAATACACACATGATTGTGTAGCATTTCTACTATGCAGCTATAATAGACATATATAACCTCAAAGTCATGGGCAACAGTTAAATTTAGTGAAGTAATTAGAAAGTGGTAAATTTTGGGTATTTGTTATCTTTCTTTTAATATAATTTAATTGTAATGTATAATTTGACATGTGAAAACTCTCTAGCAAGCAGCATAAAGAATTTCTAAGTATTTAGTAGTAGGCTCTTGTGAGCTCATACAAATTAGCTCTGGCATACTACTGCATTCATTCATTTATTATACATATTCATTCATTATTATACATATTCATTCATTTATTTATACTTTTTTTATATATCTATGTATGTAATTATTCAACCAAACATTAGTTTGTGGAAGCTCTGCATTATATCATTTTATCTTCTGCAGAGAACATAAAATTCAGTTTTGATCATGTTTAGAAGCAAAGAAATCTTCCATGCTATAGATTTTTTAATAATAGAGTCAGAGAAATTCTTTATGTGTCACTGTCCATAAAGAGATCATATATTAACATAAAACATCTAATGGGAGTTTACATATAGTTTTCAACCTCTCTTTATACATCCAACTACCCACACAAAACAACAATTAAAAAAAAACACAAAAATATATATGCCTTTAGAGAAGGAAGAAAATTCCTCTTATGTATGAGATAAACACAATGAAAAAGTAAGACGTGCATAAGATTTATAAAGATGATACAAATGTAAATGTTCCTAACATGGCATAAAGTATTAATAGGTTGAGATTCTATAAATAGGCTTTATTTATATTGTTTCAGAAAAATTGTTTTTTATGGGATATCATTTTAATTATAAAGATGAAGAATATGCAGCACAGAGAACTTTTGACACTTCGATGTCAAAAGAAGTATTGCTGATAGACAGAAAATGAAAGCTTGGATGCAAGTTTAAGTTAGAAACCACAGTACTCTTCCACTTCTTTCATGATTACAGTGAAGAAGCTCAAGGACCTGGTAAAAGAGAGAGAGAATCCTTCTTGAGTTGATTTTTCTATGTGGTGTAAGAAAGGAGTCCATTTTCAGTCATCTGCATATGGCCAGCCAATTGTCTCAGCACCATGTATTTAGAAGGGAGTCCTTTCTCCATTGCTTGTTTTTGTCAACCATGATCATATGTTTGTAGGTATGCAGCCATATTTCTGGGCTATTACGTTCCATTGGTCTATGTATCTGTTTTTGTACCAGTACCATGCTATTTTAGTTACTGTAGCTTTGTATTATAGTTTAAAGTCAGGTAGAATGATGCCTCCAACTTTGTTCTTTTTGCTTAGAATTGTCTGGGCTCTTCAGCCTCTATTTTTGGTTCTATATTAATTATAAGAGGTTTTTTATAGCTCTGTGAATAATGTAATTGGTAGTTTGATGGGTACAGCATTTAATCTATAAATCATTTTGGGCAATATGGCCATTTTAATACTATTGCTTTTTCTGATTCATGAGCATGGAATGTTTTTCCATTTGTTTGTATCTTCCTCTGATTTATTTAAGCAGTGTCAACTCTTATTGTAGAGATCATTCACCTCCCCAGTTACCTGTATTCCTAGATATTTTATTCTTTTTATTTTTTTGGCAATCATGATTGAGAGTGCATTCCTGATTGGATCTATACTTTGCTGTTGTTGGTATATAAAAATGCTAGTAACTTTTGTACACTGATTTTGAATCCTAACACTTTGCTGAAGTTTTTCAGCTGAAGGAGCTTATGGGCTGAGACTATGACATTTTCTAGAATTAGGATTGTGTCATCCCCAAACAGGGACAGTTTGACTTCCTTACTTCCTGTTCAGATGCTCTTTATTTCTTTTTCTTGCCTGATATCTCTGGTCAGGACTTCCAATACTATGTTGAATAGTAGTGGTGAGAGAGGGCATCCTTGCCTTGTGCTGGTTTTCAAGGGAAATGCTTCCAGCTTTTGCTCATTCAGTATGATGTTGGCTGCAGGTTTGTCATAGATAGCTCTTATTGTTTTGAAGTATGTTCCTTCAATGTCTATTTTATTAAGAGTTTTAAACATAAATCCATATTCAATTTTATCAGAAGTCTTTTCTGCATCAATTGAGATAATCATGTGTTTTTGTCTTTAATCATGTGTATGTGATGAATCACATTTGTTGATTATCATATATTGAACCAACCTTACATACCAGGGAAAAAGTCTAATTGTTAGTTATGGATTAGCTTTATGATATACTGCTGCCTTGGCTTTGCCAGTATTTTGTTGAGGATTTTTGCATCATTAAGGATAGCTCTTCTTTGTACCTATGGTAGAATTTGACTGTGAATCCATCTGGTCCTGTTTTTTTTTTTTTTATTTTGATTGGTAGGCTATTTATTACTAATTCAATTTTGGAGCTTTCTAATGAATAGGCAAATAAATTTCTTCCTGGTTCAGTCTTAGGAAGATGTATGGGTCCAGAAATTTAACCTTCTATTCTAGGTTTTCTAGTTTATATGCATAGAAGTGTGCAGTAGTCTCTGATGGTTATTTTTATTTCTGTGGAGCCAGAGGTAACATCCCCTTTCTTTTTTCTTATTGTGTTTACTTGGATTTGTTTCTATTTTCTTCCTTATTAATCTAGCTTGTGGTCTATCTGACTATTTTTTTTTTTTCCAAAAAACAACTTGAATTTGCTGATCTTTTGAATGGTTTCTTGGATCTCTATCTCCTTCAGGTTAGCTCTGATTTTAGTTATTTTTTGTCAACTGCTAGATTTGCTCTTGCTTCTTGGTTATTTTAGTTGTGATGTTACATTGTTTACTTGAGATCTTTCTAAATTTTTGATATGGGCGTTTAGTGCTATGAATTTCCTTCTTAACGCTCATTGCCTTAGCTGTGTTTCAGAGATTCTGGTAAGTTGTATCTTTGTTCTAATTAGCCGAAAATAACTTCTTGATTTCTTCCTTAATTTCATGATTTATCCAAAAGTCATTCAATAGAAAGTTGTTTAATTTACATGTAATTGTATTTTTTTTTTTTTTTGGAGACAGAGTTCCACTCTTGTCCCCCATGCTGGAGTGCATTGACATGATCTTGGCTCACTGCAAACTCCGTCTCCCAAGTTGAAACAATTCTCAAGCCTCAGTCTCCCAAGTAGCTGGGATTACAGCACCCACCACCACACCTGGCTAATCTTCGTATTTTTAGTAGAGATGGGGTTTCACCATGTTGACCAAGCTGCTCTTGAACTCCTGCCCTTGGCCTCCCAAAGTGCTGGGATAACAGGCAAAAATCACCATGCCCAGTCAAGTGTATGATTTTGAGTGATTTTTTAAATTCTAATTTCTATTTTTATTTCATCGTACTCCAAGAGTGTTTGGTATGTTTGTTTGTTTTTGTTTTTGTTTTTGATTTTTGCCAAAGATTGTTTTATGTCTGATTGTGTGGTTGATTTTAGAGTATGTGTCATACGGAGATTAAAATAATATGTATTCTCTTGTTTGGGGTAGAGAGTTCTGTAAAGATCTATCAAAAACATTAGTCCAATGTTGAATTCAAGTACTGAATAGCTTTGTTAATTTTCTGCCTCCGTGATCTGTCTAACATGATCAGTGGTGTGTTAAAATCTCCCACTATTATTTTGTCAAAGTCTAAGTCTTTTGGCAGGTCTCTAAAAATTTTCTCTGTGAATCCAAGTGCTCCTGTGTTGGATATATATGTTATATATTAATATTACATATAAATATATAATATGTATATCCCCAATAGTTATAACTTCTTACTGAATTGAATCATTTAATACTATTTTATGCCCTTCTTTATATGTTTTTATCTTTGTTTGAAGTCTTTTTTTTTCTGAAAGTAGGACTGCAACTCCTGCTTTTTTCTTATTTTTGTTTGCTTGGTAAATTTTCCTCCATCCTTCATTTTGAAGCTATGGATGTCACTACAGGTCAGATGGGTCTTTTGAATACAGCATACAATTTGGTCTTGCTTTTTAATGTAGCTTGCCACTCTCTGCCTTTTAAATGGGGCATTTAGCCAATTGACATTAAAGATTAGTATTGATATTAGTGGATTTGATCCTGTCATTGTGTTGTAAGCTGGTTATTATGCTGGCTTCTTTGTGTGGTTGCTTTATAGTGTCACTGCTCTGTGTACTTAAGTGTTTTTTGTAATGGTGTATAATAGTCTTTCCTTTGCAAATTTAGTGCTTCTTTCAAGATCTCTTGTAAAGTGAGTCAAGTGGTAAAAATAAAAAAAAACTCCTTTGGCACTTGCTTATCTGAAAATAGACATTTATTCTTTGTTGAGTAAGCTTAGTTTCTCTAGATATAAAATCATTGATTGAAGATTTTTCTTTTTAAGATGTTGAATTTAGGCTCTCAATCTTGTCTGGCTTGTAAGGTTTCTACTGAGAGTTCCACTGTTAGCCTAATGGGATTCCCTTTGTATTTGACCAGCCCTTTCTCTTTAGTTGACTTTAGCATTTTTTTACTTTAACCTTGGAAAATCTGATGCTTATGTGTCTCGAGAATGATCTTCTTGTGGAGAATCTTGCAGTAGTTTTCTGTATTTCCTGAATTTGATTGTTGTCCTCTCTAGCAAGCTTATGAAATCTTTTTTAAGTTATTTGCTTTCTTCTCGTCTTTTACAGGGATGCAAATTATTTATAGATTTGGCCTCTTTACATTATCCCATATATCTCAGAGGTTTCGTTCATTCCTTTTTATTCGTTTTTCTTTATTTTCGTCTGACTGTCTTGTTTCAGACAACCTGTCTTCAAGTTCTGAGATTCTTTCCTCACTTTGATCTATTCTACTGTTAATATTTGTGATTTATCATGAAATTATTGTAGTATGTTTTTCAGCTCTATCACATCAGTTAGGTTTTTCTTTTATACTCGCTCTTTAGTCCATCAGCTTCTGTAACATTTTATTGTGATTCTTAGTTTCCTTGGATTGGATTTTCCCATTCTTCTGAATCTCGATGATCTTTGTTCTTATCCATATTCTGAATTCTGTTTTTGTCATTTCAGTTAAGGAAGGCTGGTTTAAAAACTGTGTTGTGGAATTAGTATAGTCATTTGGAAGACATAAGACAGGGCCCCTTTGAGTTGCTGGAGTCCTTAAAATTGGTTCTTTCTCAGCTCTCTGTATGAGTTTTGCTTTAACTGCTTTGCTGCCCCTGATTGAAGTGTTCAGGAGAGGGCCAGCGTGGTTATGTGGGAGTGTCAGGCCAGGCATTTCTGCCCAGTGAGGAAAAGTGAGGACTAGTACCTGTTTGGAAAACAGTTTGGCCACTTTTCCATTAGGTGAATGCTCTGTTCTAGGAGTCTAGACCAATCCCTGGTTCTATGGACTCTCCAGAGCCTGGAGATAACAAGGGTGAGGGCTGTGAGGTGCTGAAGATGGCAAATTGCCATCACACTGGGAGCTTTGTCCCAGGGAGGTGCAGAGCTGCTTCTGGCTCCATAGTCCCAGCAGGGATTGGCTGGAGAAGTGTATTTTTCTCATAGATTTCAGTAAATGAGATATTACATTTCTCACTGTACATTTTATAAAGATATTTTAAGTTACTATGAATTATTCAATCTTCTGCTCAATAAAGATGTTTATCCAGTATGAATATAAGCAGCTCCCTCTGTTTTTATTCTGTCAGTCTCAGACTGTTAATGAAAAGTAGATGAGAGTTGATATACTTAGAGTAGTCCCCTCTTATCTGCAGGAAATAAGTTCCAATAACCCCAGTGGATATTTGAAACAGCATACAGTACTGAACTTTATATACACTATGTTGTTTTGTATAGATACATATATATGATATAGTTTAATTTATAAATTAGGCACAGTAAGAAATTAACAACAATAGTCAATAATAGAAAACTGTAGCAGCAATAGTTATGTGAATGTGACCTCTCTCTCAAAATATTTTATTGTACAATATGCTTATTCTTGTGATGATGTATGATGATGAAATGCCTACATGATTAAACCAAGTGAATAATGTAGGCATTGTGACATAACATTAGGCTACTATTGACTTTGAACACAAGTCCTAGGATACCACTACAGTTGATCTGATAACTAAAAAAGCTACTGATTAACGTGCTGATGACATATATAGCATAGACACACTGGACAAAATCAAAAGGTTGATTCATGTTCTGGTGTTCTGGATTGGATGGAAGGGATGGTGTAAGATTTCATCTCACTACTCTGAACAGTGTACAATTTAAAACTTATAAATAGTTCGTTTCTGGAATTTTCCACTTAGTATTTTTGAATTGCAGTAGACCATGAGTAACCAATCTTGGAAAGTAAAACCATGAATAAGGGAGGACAATAGTACTTCTGTGAAATGTACCACCTGGAGTAAGTGTTAGGTATTACCTTAGGGTATCTTTGGTAGCAGGATATGACTACAGAGAGAAGTCTACCTTATTATGGAAACAATTGTTGCAGATAAATGATGTTTTGCATTTCAATGAGTGTTTTAATGAAAGAACTTATGAAAAACCTTGTGACTTATTATAACTACAAATATTTTGGGAGATTTAGACATTGTTTATCTTGATGCCATGTGTCTTAGCCTGTTTGTTCTGCTATGACCAAATACCTGAGTGTGGGTAATTGATAAACAATAGAAATATATTTCTCATAGTTCTCAAGGTGGGAAGCAAGACAAGGTGCTGCAGATTTGATTGTCTGGTGAAGGCTGCTTCCAATATGACACGTTTAAACCATAGCACAATTTCTTTTTTTAATTTATCTATAAGAGAAGTAAACCTATTTATTTTATTAAGAGCAAATTGTATGCTGTGACAATAATTAGATATATATCTAAAGATCAACTCATTGCCTGAAATGTCATTGTCTTGATTCTTTGACTGTGAAATAACCCATTCATATATACATTTCATGCTCTTTGGAAATATATGTATTTATTTTGTTTGGGAATTATAGTAATCTCGATTCTCTAGATCTTTAAATTTTCAAAATTAATAACCAGGATGAATATATAGATCAATATAGATGTAGATGATATAGATAGATGTAGATGTAGCCAGATATACAGACACATATAATGGAATTTTATAATTTGTGTTTTTCCAGTTAGTCAAGCTTCATTGATTGCTCCTTTGATATTTGCTGGCATTATTTGTTTTTCTTCAAGTGAGCGCTCGTGCTATGTGTTTCTCATTTCACTTCTCATGCACAAAGGAAGGAAAAACATGTTTAACTGCCTAGCACAGTCCCCACTTCTAACAAAGGGCCATATATAGGGTGAGAAATCAGGACTTAGTTGACTAATGGATGACTAAATAATTGTATGCATGCTCAGCCTTTATTATTTCCTGTCACTGAGTTGCTTTATTTTTTAAATCAATAAATACAGCATTATCTATTGAATATGTGCACAGCATACATAATTCTGCTAGCCTATATGATTGAAGCTAAATATGGATTTCTTATTTAGCAGCTTATCAATTAAGATATAATTCAGTTTTGAAGTTTTGAATTCAAAACGTCTGAAGAAAATATCAAGGTTATACATATGTGATACTTAATGTATTTAAGGGATACAATATTAGATATTCACCTTTAAAAAATTATTATTGCATTTAGTAATGGCATCAAAGTGTTAATTCACTTTTAAAACTTTCAGAAAATAAAGAACTGTCTCAAATGACAAGCTTCATATATCAGTCAGCGTAAAGTAAGTTTTTCTCCACAATTTTACATAACTAAAAACAACAAAAAAACCCTGAGGATTTCAAAAGTCCATTAACAATGACAAGTATCTTAGAAATAAAGTTTGATTAAAATGTAGAAAGTTAGAGATCTTTTTAAAAGAAATAATGGATCAGTTTTAAAGTATCAGGTAAAATAATGAGATTTTAAAAGGCAGTGCAAAAATGCAATTCCAAATTTGCCTCTGGATCTCTTTCCTGCATCTCTTAACCAGAAAAAAAATTAAGTAGAATGGTTTTTCACATGAGGGCAAGATTATAATTTTCATAAATTGAGATCACGGAGGTAGAGTGCTGTAAACTTTAAGAACACATAGGAATATCAAGTGGTAATTACAATTATTTTTATTATTATTATTTCACCACTCTCACCTTCCTGCAGAGCAGAATGCTTTATGTAATTATTTTATTAATGTCTCAAAAATGTCTCACTCCATTAAAGATCCAAAATGTATTACCTTTCCTAGTCAAATTTTAAACATAATATTTTACTTGAAACATCACATTTTGAAGAACTTAACAAAAGTATATTACCTATGAGATATAGTCTTTTTCTAATATGGAAAATAAAGAGTTAAGAATATTCTATATTCAGGCTGTTGCAGACAAACAGGATGTATAGAGAGTAAAAAGTGATTTGGCATATTAAGGGATATTGTTATCTATAGGTTGCTATTGGAGCATAAAAATTGGTTCAAATAGCTTAAAATCATTTCCCTCATCTTATATAACAAGATATACTTATTTTAAATCTTCTAATATTAAATTTATTGATATTAGAGACAGACAATATAATACATGAAATAGTGTTTTATACGATAGCCTATTAGTGTTTTAATTAACACATTATTTGGGTGCTAAACATTTAATAATCTAACATAACTAAATATTTTGGTATAATACATTTTATCACTTTGTGTAAACCAACCAATATGAATAGTGGGCAGTTATATATAGAATAATTTCTGGCTGGATCTTTTGTGATAATTAATGGGAAGAGAAGGTGATATATGAGGAATTACAAGCTCACATTACTGGGTGGTAAAATGTGAGCCTTCAAGCATCCAAAGTGGAGAAGGAAAACATAGGTAGAAGCCAGTTACTAGAGCTCCTCATATAAAATGCTTAGAAATTCATGTTTATTCTATAATTGATACAGATATTGAATGCATATTGAATTGAATTATATGATTAATTTGAATATTAGAAAGTTTACTCTTCTGGAAGAGGGAAGAATAGATTTAGTCATAGAAATCATTTGGGTATTAATACTTAGAAACTCTGATAAGGGTCTACTTGTGGTTGCTCAAAAGGGAGATGTAGAGAAGAGACATGTATTAATATGTGACCAGGGTGGTTATGTTTCCAAAAAAAGATGTATTTGCCTCTCCTTTTTATATTGTAGACTTTTTCTTTAGTCAGAATGGTTAGCCAGGGACTACATTTCTTGAACTTCCTCGGATCCCAGTAGGACTTTGGCATAGCACAATGTAAATGAATGTTCTTTTGACACTGTTGCTGACTGCTGGCTGGATATGGGACAGCTGAAGAGCTGCCACATTTGCAAGGAAAAAAAAAAAGTTGCAAGGTGCCTGAAGTTCTGAATCAGCACATGTAGGGAAATCAATGGACAAGCAAGGTGTTTCTATTGGGAAAATTTTTGTTTTCTTATACAAATCATTTTATCTTAAATAATACAGAATTTAAAATCAGCAGAACTTAGAGACTGATTCAATGGGGACATGTATTACTGTCATGGGGAAGTTGCTGTACTAGATATTATTTGTAGGTGAAACTGAGGGAGGAAAAAAAGGTCCTGATTAATACTTTTAAAGCCCTGAGCTTACTTTTGTGTACCCATTTATTTTTAATTTTTGTTGACTGAGCTAGGGATAAAAAATTAATAAGGGCATTTTATTTCATCTTTATTTTTTTAGAAATACTTCTTTAAAATATTATGTTGTTTCTTTTTTTAGTTGATTATACAGCTTGAAGCAGATTGAAGTTAAATCCAAAACTATGAAAAGTCTGTTTGAAATTTTTACCTTACTTAACAGCCAAGTTAGGTTGCCTCAGTATCATATGCATATACTTACAAAGACAAAAGAACTCATGTCAGAGACAAAGATCATTTATTACTGATGATAAAAGCTGAAACTGGATCCAATCATTGCCTGTTCCCCATGTGCCAATCTCCATGGGTTGACAGATGAGCACGTTTACTTGTATATATCGTGGCTATTCATCACCGAAATGGAACCCCAAACTTAAGGGATTCTAAATTCTTATAAGCTGTTGGGTTATCTTTTCACACTCCCTTTCAGAGAAAGAGATTATTAATTATCTTGGAATTAAAGCAATCATCCCCAAGGTAAGATGGAGGAAACTTTATCTTCATAAATCATAGGATGTTTCTGGAGTCTGTATCTTTAGGAGAGTGCTTTCCCTAACTTCCAAGGCATCATTGCTGTTTAAATGTGCCTGTTTCTTGGAAGCCATGAATCATAAAGGAAACAAAATAGCTAGAATAAATTTTCTTCCAACACATTTATATACACAACATAGAAACAGATATAGTTATAATACAGACATAAACATAGGTTTAAACATAGATGTATATACAGACAGAGATACAGATGTTTAGATACGTACACACATACAAATATGTAGTTGAGTCTCATTATTTGCAGATTTCACACCAGCAAATTCACCTATTTGCTAAAAGTTATTTTTAAATTCCAACCAATACTGTACTTTCTCCAAAGGATGTTTATGATAATGTAGTGAAATGTAATGCAAAAAGCTTTGGATCTGAGGCCTTTTGGATGGGTTTGAATCTCAATTCTGCCTCTTGTTAGTGGGGCAGATTCAGGCAAGTCACTTAACACTCTTAAGCCTCAATTTTTCTTTTGTGGAATAAAGAAAAAAGATTATACAGGATAACTCTTAATTTGTATTAGGGTATAATATATGTGAAACACACACATATGTTTATTATAGAAACAATTATTCAATACACACTAATTCAGTGTTTGAGATGACATAATAGAACATAACCACTACAATAATGAAAACCAACTCTGTGTGTGTTTCATTTATAAATTCAATATACAAAAAAAGAACCCTTGTTGCATTCCTTCTTTTCTCTTTCTTCTTTCAAAAAACATTGAGTCCAAAAGTTACCAGGTGAGGCTGAGTAAGGCAGGACTCTGGACTAGCAGCAAGGACCTGAGTGGGTATCAGAGTCTGAGTGGAGTGACAAGAACATCCATGGCTCTTGGTATGGACTGTCAGTGCCCAGGCTTGGTGAGGAAGATGTTCACGTGGGAAGTGAGAAGCAGTGCCAGTTGCCCATGCAGAGAAGCCTGGTCAAGGATTTCAAAGCATAAGGAATATGAAGAGCACAACTGTATAGAGAGTGCTGTGCTATGAAGGTTCATGTTCTCCTAAAATTCACATGGTGAATTGTAGTCCCTTATGTGATAATATTACGGCCTTTGGGAGGTGATTAGGCATGGGTGTGGATCCCTCATGAATAGAATTAGTGCTCTTGTAAAAGAACTCCCAGAGAGTTGCCCTACCTCTTCCACCATTTGAAAAGGTAACTGTCATCAGAAGAAGCAGCCCATCATCACTAGGCAGTTTGCATTTGACTCACTTTTAAATATTATGAGCAAAAATAGCACAGAATATTATCTGCTCCTTCGATAACACTTCGTGAGGTAATAGCTAATGTAGATTTACCCCACCACCTGTGATACTAAGTTTGCTACTTACAGGACCCCAAGGACTTCTTGGAGAAATGGCTGACTTAAAGGTTGGGAAAAATACATTTTTGTGACAGAAGTTATACATTGATCAACAAATAATAGGGACATGTCAAAAGGACAAAGACAGGACTTGCATGTGGGAGTCAAGGTAGAATATAATAATAAAAGATTATAATTCTATTGAATATGTTTTTACTGCTATAAATAAGCTGAATGAATACATGAATAAATTGGAACACTAGGGAGGTGTAGTCTACGTAATAATGCCAACTAGTAATTTTGAGGTTATAAAAAAAATTATATAAATCACTATTTTGCAACCCTCATAGTTAATTGAGGCAAGAAACATCAATAATTGCTAACAATAGTACGTAATATTTATATGGAGAAAGAGTTGTGGAATGTCAACCTACAACTTGAAATATTATATAACCTTGAAATATTATAACCTTGAAATATTATTAATAACAAGAGAAAAGTAAGAATAGCAAGGCAGTAGAGAAATAGCACCTTTTTCACATGATCAAAGTTAATTTCACAAATGGTAGGACAATTCAACACTGGATAATAATTTATGGAATGCAGTATAAAGCAGAAGGTTCTTCTTTGATATCCTAGCTAAAATCATAGCACCTATATTTATTATACAAAAATATAAGATGTAACCAAATGGAAGGGCAAATTACAAAATAACTGGCCTATAATCATTTAAGGTGTTAAGAACAAAGATATCAAGAAAAAAAAAAAAAACAGAACTAAGAAAATATTCCAGATTGAAGGGGACTAAATAGATGAATGACAAATAATATGAGCAATTCTGGATTAAATTATCTTTCTATAAAGGAGGTTACTGAGCTAATTGTTAAAACCAGTGTTGGTAGTGAGGATTACATGATATTAATGTATTAGTGTTAATTTTCCAATTTTTCTGGTTATACTACCAAAATATGAACCTTGCTTGTAGGTAAAATACACTGTAGCATTTTGTAATAATGAGGCATCATGTCATCAGGGACTTCTCAATAAAAAAATTTATTATATGATTCTTGTGGCATTTCTGTATGTTTCATATTTTCAGCCTGAAAAAATAGTAGTAATTATAGTAGGTAATAAAATTCAGCATATTTACCTTTTAAATACATGTTCTACTTTGTAAAAATACCTGTATACAAAACACACTTTAAAAATGATTACATCACATATTTTCAGAGTATCATTAGCTTTAGGTAATCTTTGTATGCAGATTTGCTTATATATCTTATTAATCATATTAAAAAATTATTCAAGAATATTAAATTTGATATAAATCTAAGTTTATTATAGTAAATTGATTTACATTGTGTCACCCTGATGAGTAGAAATAGTATTAGATATATTGTGAAAATGAATCATTTTGATTTTACAGCTATCATTTGATATTTTTGAAGAATCAAATATGATTATAATATTTGAAAATAATTAGTCCCTGGACACTATTTATTTGCTGATTTAAATTTTTTTATATTATACCAGCATAGATAATGAGGCAAACTATAAAGATGAACCTTATCAAAAGGATAATCTGTATCATGTCATCAGGTGACTACTAAAATAAATAGTTCAGAAATTTTCAAAATATATTGTTTAAATTTAGTACATTTATTTCTACATAATGGTTTCCAGGGCTTTAAAATTTAAAAATTCTGATATATTTGAGGCTGAACCTGCTTTACTATGCTGTTTCTAACATTGTTTAACACAATGAAATTAGGTATGATTTAGTCAGCTAGAGGAAAATTGATTTTAAGCCATCCTAAGAAGAATAAAATTTGTCTTATATGACTGCATTTTCAAAAACAATGGCTGTATAAAGCAAATAGACTTTTATACATCATTACTTATGGGCCCACATTGAGCCATGGAAGATTCATGAAAAGCAAGTAGCTGCAGTTGATCATGCTGATTGAACAACTTTGGTGCATTCCCAGGATTATCTGAAAGTCTATTTCATCTATGGGTTTTGCATTTGAGGCCATTTAAAAGCAATAAATATGTTTCTTTTTATATCTGGAATCAATTCTGTCAAGCTTCAGTGTTCTATCTATATCCACCTTTTGCACTCTATTTCCTAAATAACCTCCCTGTTAATTAGCAATGCTTTCTAAATGCTGAAGGCAATGAAGTACACTCATATAATTCGTGGTCAAATTGTAAAAATGACCTCTAAGGTACAGAGTTATTGTGTGATTCTTCCACCTTTGAAGTCATTATTGCTTAATTTTTCACTGTTGCCTAAGTGCCACAGAAACATTAGTAGTGGATTTATGATTACTAATGAGGTACTTAAAGTCCAAATGTAAAGACCTCATCAAACTCTTGGTATTTGCATATACATTGTAGATAATTAAGTGGCTGATAGGCAATGCTTTCCCCTGGCTGCCACTGGAGTATTAAAAGATGACAGGATATTTAATATAATAAGTTTCTCAAAATTAACTCTGTGTTAAGAATGTCCAGGCCCACATATTTCAGGGTTTATGGAACTTCATTTGCAATATTGCTGTGTTATGATGTACATTAAGGTTAACATAAAATAGTTAGATTTCATATAAAACCTATAAGTTGTGGGATAAATGTAATTCTTTGTTTTGCTTTGCTTTGATAAATTTTGTGGTCTCTTCTTATCTACTTGAGTTGGTAATATTTGCTTAAGAATAGCTAGAGAACCTACACTGTTTACAATAATTATTTTTAAAAGTAATTAACAATATGTGAAGACAAAACGCAACAAGTAGATGGGGACACTTATTTGTTCTAAAGTTGGCATAAATCTTGTCTTAATTAGATACAGTTTTCTTGTTCTTTTTCATTTACTTTAATCTTTGAAAACAGTAACTCTAAATATTTATTTTAATGTTTTAGTGTTTACAATGCATTTGCAAAGGCATTATCTAGTTTGAAACTCACAACAGATCTATTAGCTGAGTAACTGTGTAGATTTTCAGCTACAAAACGCTGTTATTTAAAATCTAATGAGACAAACATAATCTATTTTTATTTTCCATTTACATATATTAAACATGTGTTAAATAATTCCATCTCAAATCACGTATGGAATTTGAAATAGCAGATAATTATTTTCATATTCTTGATACTACTTTAGAAATTGCATGTCTGTTAAATAGCAAAAACCTCTCCTTTCTAATCTACATAAAAATATGGTAATAGAAATTTACTCTGTAATGTTGCCATTTCATAACTATTCTAAATATTTGTTTAAGTCTTTTCTGAAATGACAAATTGTATTCAACAGATGTTTGTTGAGCTCTTGTTTTGAAACAGCTGAAGGGAATAAAAACATAGCCCATGAGTATATTATTGTTCTTTTTTATTATAGGGGTCTAGAATCTACGGTAAGCTGTGTGATTTTAAGGATTGTGGAAGCATAGAATTACATGTGTTTTTCAGTTTTTCAAGGAATAGACTCTATGGCTTGCCACAAAATTAATAATCATATACAAAATATTGGGAGGGATCTGGCAAAAATATTATATTTGTAAGTTAATAACTAGAGTTAGAATAACACTTTGTGTTGGATAAGAGGTACAATTGGGACAAACACAGCACACATACTGTGTTGCAAAAGACTTCATTTCTAGCGAAAGCAGAATGGAAGCTATTGCCATATAACTAGGTAGGATAGTTTTTATAACAACTATGTTAATAACTTTATATTTTACTAATAATAATTCTAAATTCCTCATATTGCAACTTAAAATTATACCCAGACTCAGCTGATTGAAAATATAAAAAATACAACCAAAACCAATTAGATATATATATCTTTCTCTCTCTCACCATCACCACTGCTACCAACACTACAAAACAACATCAACAAAACACCAAGAAAGAAAATATATCGTTTTCTTCCCCCAGTATTTGAGCCCTCTGATGAAGTTTCCTCCATTTGTCTGTGAAAATTCTGCCCTGCACACTTATTTCCCCACCCTTCTTGTACCTAGCGAAAAAGCACATGGCCAAGGATATGTCAACGGAATGAGTCCTGACCAGAGTTTGACTGATGTCTTGAATTCATAACAGTAGCTATGAAGAAAACATAAATAATACCTGGCGAACAAAAGGCAATGGTGCCGGGGGCGGTGGTGAGGGGCGATATTAGTGCATGCAGCAAATTCAAGTTTACGACTCAGAAATGCTAATATTAAAAATTGCAGAGCATCGTGTACCATGGTTGTGGGAGAGATTTCCTCTTTTTTTGGCAACACTTTAGACATAAATCTAACAGTGCAGCTTTGAGAGTAATTATCCCTGCTTGTGCTACCTTCATTTGCTCAAAGTTCAGCTATCAAAACAAAACCCAAAGCATATCCATATAATATTTGAATACAGAATTAAGGTATAAAGCTTATTATTGATTTATTTTTTCCTCCTGTGAACTTGGTTAATTGTTCCCAAACTTTATTTCACACATGAGGCTTAAATTATCTTTCCTATTACCTATGCAGGAAAAATAGGTCATCATATTAATTTGGGTAGCTTCTATGTCATCACAGTGCGGTATCATCTAAACCCTGAACTGCCAGACGTGAATATAAAAAAAAAATAGAATTAAAATGCAGCAAGAAAATATTGTTTGAAATTAAGTGACTTATTTTCCAGGCTATTCTTGTGTTACTGCAATTGTCTAAACTTAAAAATTATGTTTATACATTTTGCTGCATAAACAGAAATAATGATTTTGTTTGTTCCTTTTTTTCCATTGAACTAAAAAAGAGAGGAATTATTTTGAATGCTTTACTTTCTTTCTCACTTTAAAACTTCCTACCAGGTCAAAAGATCAGGATTTTCTTTTTATCTTGCTATTGTCATGTATTTTCAAATTTGACAAAACCAACAGAGAAATAGTGGTCATTTAACATTCTCAGCAACCTTGAAGAACATATGTTCTATGGCCATTTAATATCAATTTATAGAAAAATTTCTATAACCAAGATATTTTTGACAGTACTTGACAAAGCCTTGGTACTGTCTTTAAACTATTATATTTGTGGATGTTACATGCCTTTATTACTGCTGCAAAAGCTACCAAGATGTATAGCAGCAGAAAGATGTATTTTTGCAAGAATATCATGAGTTGGACTATTAGTAGAAGATACGTTAATAATTAGCCAAACAAAGCCCAACATCATGCCACCAAGTAATTACATATTCAGTATAATGTCCTATATGGAGAAAAACAATACATTAATTTTTATCTGATGTCTGTATATTAGCTTTTGTATCTACCTTTGTAAGTGCTTTGCCAATTTCATTTGGAAGATTACTGCTTGGTATGTTGATTTCATATAGTGATTTCTTCTTAAAACTATTTAGACAAATTCATACTAATATTCTGCTATAGATTGTCTCCTGCCTTAAAATGGGAAATTCTCTTATCTCTTCATGTGAGAAGGAGAATTATTATGTGATGAAATCTTCAGTTTGGAAGGAGAAGTTCCATGAAGAGTAAGGAGCTACAAGACTTTCCGGTATATGAAGTAAAATCTGTTATATTATTATTTCAAACCACCCCATTCCTGTTTAGTTATAACAAAACACCACTGTATGTTATGCTCACTTCATTATCTGGAATAGAGCATTCAAAAGACATTGAATTATTTACACCAGCCCCTCCACCATGCGAAAGGAGCAACTCTTCAGTGGATCCTAGAAGAATCATCATTTATTTCTGTAACACCTAACATTCTAAGTACTACACACAGATGACTCAAATTCATATCATCTTTTAGATACTCAGCAACTATGGCACAACGTAAGAGATAATGGTGTGATTCAAAATTTGACTAGATTTTTTTTTTTACTGTCTAAATACATTATCCATGTTCCCCCCTATATCAACGGACTGAATCAACAAGTTTCCTTACTTTCTACCTTCTAGCTGGGTTGTGCCAGTGGGAGAGACTAGGAAGAAATTGGAGGATTCCAAAAGAAAAAATAAACTGTTTATTTTCCTAACTCTCCCCTGCCAAGTTACTGAAATGTGGTTTTCTTATTATACCATATATCTTCACTACCATTGGTAAACCCTCTCTTAGAACTACACTTTACCCATCCTGTTAAAATTTTCTGACAGTTTCCCTTTGGCTAGCCATATCATAGTTCTTTGGGTATTTTATCATCCACACTGCTGGCACTCCAAAACACTAAACATGGCACTTTGAATGGTCCCTACATTATGCTTTCTTTAATCAAACACATTGATGTAAATATTTTATCTCAAAAAGATTCTGACTGATAAAGTTTCCTTTTACAAAATAAAGAAAACTGTAATGTGTGCTTGAAACCCAGGGCCAGGGTGGTATAGACAGATGAGGGAATCTCCTGGTCTGCAGATTGCAAAAACTATGAGAAAAGTATAGTGTCTGGGCGAGATAGTATAGTCCTTCACAGCTGCTCTTGGCTGGGAAAGGGAGGATCCCCCACTCCTTGCACTTCCCAGGTGAGATGATGCCCTGCGCTGTTTTTCCTTGCCCGCCTTGGGCTACACCCACTGCCTAATCAGTTCCAATGAGATGAACAGGATAACTCAGTTGGAAATGCAGAAATCACCCAACTTCTGTGTTGGTCTCCCTGGGGAGCTGTAGACAGGAGCTGTTTCTATTTGGCCATCTTGCCAGCAGCCTAATGGATATAAAATATATTATTTCCTAGAAAGGTATAATAATTCTAAATTGTGTACACATAATAACATAACTTTAAATATATAGAGAAAATGACAGAATTACCAAGTAATATAGGTATTTCTACAATCATAGTGGAGAATATGAATACTCTTATTCTAAAATATCATAGGAAGGGCAACCAAAATATAAACAAGAATACAGATCTATATTATATCGTTAACCAGTTTAACCTAATTGACAAGTATAAAATACTATATGCAATGAGAGAATATACACTATTCAATCTCAAGGTAAAACGGAAGACTATACAATCTCAAGGTAAAATGGAAGATTCACCAAGATAGACTACATTCTGTGTCTTAAGACATAATTTTGAAGTCACGTAAATCTTACAAAGTATAATCTGACCACATTAAAATGATGAATGGTAGTGAATATGTAAATGTAGTAAATTTGAAATAAATTAAAACTTTGATCTTTAAACATAAGATTTAAACTATCATACATAGTTTTAAACTAAATATAAATGCATACATGCTTCGATAAAAATATATAACACTTCTAGAAAGACTCAATAGTATTCAAGCTTTAAAATTTAGTTGTATATGTATTAGGATATTCATGGTATATGAACTATATGAAGTGACAATTTTGAGTACGTATTATAAAATTATGTGAAGTATAAGATAGAGCTGCCTTTCTTTGGTCATAAAGTTTGCCATAATGCCTTTACATTCCTATGATATCTGGCATAAACAGAATGGATATTACTTGTTTGATTATTTGTGAGACATCATGATTTTTTGTAATCTGTGAATATATCTTTATAGGTTAATATCCTTAGGGCTTATAAGCAAAATCATTAGAATCTCTATGATGTCAATATGGAATGAAAGGAGAACAAATTAATCTGTAACAATAATTATTTATTTACTGCTGTGCACTTTTCTTAATTAAAGCCCCTATCATTATTATTGGTTTACTGCAGTTACATATTATTTAACATAATTTTATATTATTTAAACTCATATTTTTAAATAATGTTCAATCTTATTAACAATCTATTAGTTATTAAATTATGAAAACAAATATAATTAACACATTTTTTTCTCCTTGGCATCTAATGTTCTTACTCTATTATTCACTCTTAAGCCAAAGTCAGTTTGTGAGGCGTTGTCAGATCCTCTAATAAAGATTATAAGAGAGATGGGGAAGAAAAGTTACATCACAGACAACACAGAAGCTTTTTACAATCTCTTGTTCAAAGCTTCAGGTTTTGCCAGTAATGTGTTCTTTTTTATTTCCTCTTCTCTTTCTCCTAAAAGGATAAGAACTTCTTTCTATTAGCCAGAGCATTTTAGTTCAACTTACTCTTTCTTCAAAGCAAAAACCCTACAGTTGGCTAGCATAGCATTTGAATACCAATTAGACTGCTATTCAAGAATGCCACTGCCAACTTGCAATTTCTTCTCTCATCTAGCTACCCCACCACCACCCTCCTTACCCAAATTACCTAGGAGGTTAGAATCAAAAAAGGAAAAATGAATAAAGCATTTTATTTTTCGATGTACTATATAAATATGGCAAGTATTTATTGAGCACCTACTATGTGGCATGCATAATTTTAGGTATCAAATCCACTGTGGTAAAACTTACAAAGCATTAAAGTCTAAAATAATAAAAAGCAATTAACCAAAATAAAAATATATTTGTGCTGTAAGATCATAGTGATTTCATAATTAACAAAATATTACTTTATGAGCATCAAAAGAAAAATGAATTATAATATATTAACTTGTACAAGAATATAAATTTACCCCGATTCTATATTTCTTTTAAAAAAAGTTTATCTTCACAAAAATTTTTAAAATAATTAGTTGCAAGAAACATCTTTCATGGGATGTAAAAGTAACCATTTTTTCTTATTGGCAAATATACATTGATAGATGGACACAAAGTTATTCCTACAAAATTAAAAATAAAGATATTATGAAAAACAGTATCTGGGAATGGTATAGTAAGCTTTCTATTCTATTGAAATGAAAACAAATTCTAATTATTGTGAAGCACTTTGATAAAGCTTTTCTTCCTTTCATTTCTGAAGACAATTCAACAATGTAGGAGATTGTCACAGTAAGAGATTAAGAAAAACCTGTATGAGAGAACTTGACATTTAGATACTGTTTTCAATTTTATAACAGACTTTTCCTTATTAAGAAAGTCAATTAAAATAATTTGTTGGTTACTGGATAAATGGGTTCTGAGCATGATAATTTATTAACTTTTCTAGATTTTTTCTGTTACTAGAGTGTTTTTAATGGTCATTTAAATAATTCATGAAACTCAGTATATATCTGATATTTCCCCTTTTAATCAAAGAGGAGAGCAAAGATCACCTGGTGGCCATCAAGCAGACCATCCAGAGGCAAACTCCTTATTTAGGAATTTGGAAGTAGATATGTCAGAGCTATTCAAACCAGACTGACTCTATCTTGAGTGAAGGATAGGCAAATGAGGCTGGAACTTGCTAGGATGCATTCCCAGAAAGTCAGGCATTCTTAGCCTCTAGATGTTTACCATTAAGGGAAGAAATCAATAATGTTTACTAAACAGACCCAGACTTGGGAATGTCCAGATATCCTGATATGTGGAGAACAAAGGCATTCTTAAGATTGCTTTAAAGATAATAATATTGATTCTTACAAAATACAGTAAGTAATAAAATCAATCCTCTATCACAAAATCTTGTAACAGAGCACATCTCCCCATACATACGAGTATTGTACCTAGGGTGGATGTGTTCCTCTCCTTACTCTCAGGAATGCCCTACTCTGTCTATGGAGTAGCTGTTCTTTCACTGCTTTGCACTGTGGACTCATCCTGAATTCTTTCTTGTGCAAAATCCAAAAATCTTCTCTTGGAGTCTGGATCTGGTCCCCTTTCCTATAACAATTAGAATTCCCTATTATCCAAATCCAGCATCTAGTACCAGGCCTCTTTCCCAAACATTAATTAAGAGATACTAATAAGTAACTGGAATTTCTATACATCTCTGGAATGTATGCATGTCGAAACTCATCATGTAAACTTTGCTGACATCAAGACACCGAAATGTCTACAAATGTATTCGTTTGTCGTGATCTACTTGATTAATATAGTCCAGATTACCCTTAAGCTCCCACTTTAATGTCCATAAATATTCCTAAGGAAAAAGCCATTCTTTTGCACACAGTCGTCTCTTGCTGACATGCCCCAATGCACACTTCAGCACTTTTTTTTCTGTCTAAATAAAACACACCTTTGTAGAACAGTACAGCTGTGCGTAAATTCTTCTTACTACCAGAAGCACGTCGCTTTCCATTGCTGAGGCTCTGACACCTTGCCTGGCAGGCAACTTCCTATTTTAGAATGTCAGTATTTAAATGTAGGATAAAATTTATTTGAGATCATTGATTAATTTAAATTCTATAAATTACAGAGTTTTAAAAATTAAATTAAAAATATGATATTTGTTGTTGAAAATTGCAAACATCATAACAATTCAGGGATAAATGGACTTATTTTAAACAGGGTCTTATTCTGTCATCCAGGCTAGAGTGCACTGGTGCAAACATGGCTCACTGCAGCCTCGACCTCCCATATTCAAGCCATTTTCCTGCCTTAGCCTCCTGAGTTGCTCCAACCCATTAGTCAAAAAATAAGGTTCTGTTCTAATACTTTCAGTTAATCATTGTACTTTTTACAGTAAAGTTTTTGAAGGGAAAAAGAGACATTCTATAAAAATTCACAATGCAGGAATAGTTCCCGTTAAAGGTTCTAGAGAAAATAAAACTTCAAGTTACACATTTAAATCTATTAAATAAAGAATACAAATTAAATAAATAATAATTTTCCTGAATTGTAATAAATAAATTCCTTACATTGATAATGTTTATGGAATGAAAGTATTTACTAAACAGCTTTCTCTTCTATTTACAAAATTATTGAATATATATTTAGAATACATTGCAAGGTAATTAACAGTATATTTTATATAATATTTCTCTATAAAAGATCATACAGGCTTTTGTGTTTTTTAGTCAATATTTTGATTTCAGAATAGTTTCAAATTTACTGAAAAATTATAAAGTACAGATTATCTTATAATACTAATACTCAATTTCCTCTGTTGTTAATGTATTACTTCTGCATGACAACATCTCATAATTAATGAACAAATATTGATACATTATTATTAAGTAAAATTTATACTTTTTAAAGATATTTTTATTTTTTACTTAATAGCATTGTGTTTGTTACAGATCCCATTCAGGATATGACCTTATGTTTATTTATCATATCTCTTTAGGTTCCTTTTGGCTTTGACAAAAAGCTTTCAAAATTATTATAGTAATTGACTTGAAGAAGTTTTTAATGCAGAAATTGAAAAAGGAATTGGTTTCTATGTATTGTGAAATGAGAAATTTAAGAAAAAAATTAGAAGGTATATGTTGTGAAATAACTAGGCGAATAACAATGACAAAAAAAAGCCTTCAATATTTTTTATATTACTGTTATCTGGAATGTAAAAATCAAGCACTTTTATTTGTGTTTAATATACATTTAGCATTACTTAAAATAATATTAGCAGACTCTTTTGGCTGTTTATCAAAACTTGGTGCCCCTGTCTCTCTGGTCACAGCCAAATCAGATTTTGTAGCAGATCAGAAGAAGATGTATCTTTGAAATTGGCAGTTACTTCTTACCAACGAAAATAAGCAGGAACAATGTGCATGATTTCTTATCTAAACCTTTTAAGAAAATTTTCTTGCACATGGTTGTGATGGAGATTTCCATGGTAACTGTAGAAGCCAAGCATTAAAGATTATCCTATTTCTATCGGTCTTTTTAATGGTAGTGAGCTACCTTACAATTATTTACTATGCCAAGGATGGTTGGATTGAGGCAGAATATGTTGTTAGTCTAGCCCAATTCACTTTGATGAATAGAATTATTTAAGTTATCTTATAAGCTTTTATTAAAGCACTTGAAAATTATAACTTCTGGGTAGAGCTGAAAATAAAATGAGTTAGAAAATTGAGTTTAGACTGAAAGTTAGAAAATCGAGTTTGGAATAAATGCAAAGAAATTATAGTAAATATGAGGATATAATGATTAAACAGATACTTAATGTAGAAATGATGGAGAATTTTTCCTTGACCCATTTGCTGAACACACGACGGGGTACCTCCTAATACTCAGCCCACTACACTCTACACCTCATGGGAGGGAGCATTTGAGCAAACAAGTGAGGGAACTGGCCAGCTGCTTTCACTCCAGTAGGAGTACACTCCATGCAGGGCCTGTAGCAGCCACCAGTTGAGGATGCCTGCAACCCCATGTCACAATGCTCTCTTAGCTCCACTGTCTACCCTGTGGGCAGCAGTGTGTCATCAGCTCAGTGAGCCCTTTGCTTCATTATGTGGGTGGTTGCCCTCCGCCAGTGAGAACAAAGGGCTAGTGTGAGAGCCTTTTTGGGTACCAACACTTGGTAAGTCCTGAACTCTTGTCCAGTGCCCAAGAAGAATAAGGTCATATGCACAAATTGAAGGATGGTGAATTTAGAGAATACAATTAAGTAATGAAAGCAGCTCTCAGTGAAGAGTGGAACAGGAAGGGTAGGCCATTCTTCCCTGGAGTCTAGTTGCCTCTCTCTTCTAAAGTCAAGTTGCCTTTCCCAGACGTTCAGCTGCTTCTTCACTTCTACCAGCAGAATCTGGGGTCTTGATAGGCACAGGACTGTGGGGGTGGGGCCAGCCACGGGTAGTTTTGGAAAAGCCAACATTTGATTGGTGAAAATATATTAATCAGAAAGAATCAATCAGGAGAGAATGGGCAAACATGGATAGAAGTACTCACTTTGGGCAGGAGGTTTGAGACTTTTTGGCTTGAAAGTGGGGTTTTGCCAGGGATTCACCCCTGCCTACCTAGAGTTTCTCTGCCTTCTGCCTTTATCAGAAGTATTATAGAGTCACATGAGTGGCTAAGACTTGGTGTACTATAAGAATTATGAAAATTAATTTTATTATTACAATGGTAAAAAAGAGAGAAACCATTGAAAATATGTTATGATATTGACATTGTGAAGAATTTAAATACCTAAGATAGGTAAATAGAGACATACCTAGTGATTTGATAATAATTATGATTTTTTCCATCTTAATTATACTTCATTTACCAATGCAGATATTTTATTTAACTGTTGGTATGAACAAACCATCTCACAACCTAAATCCATAAAACAGCCCTGATTTATTTCATTTTGTGGTGATGTATTTGTATTTCACTTTGGTGATTTTTCTGCAATCAACTGACAGCTTAACTCTGAATGTAGTTTCTAAAAGATTCTCACAGGCATGTCTGACAGTGGTGCTTATTTTCAAGTGGGGCACTTTGGTTCTCCTTTAGTGGTTTAGACTAGTTCTCTTTTTAATTGCATTAGCGTAACACAAAAGTTTTAAAATTGAAAAACACTAATGCTGGAATACCTACTAAGATATAGACTCCAAAACTTCAACTTCCAAATCATCTTCTCTTGATCAAAGCAAGCCAGAAAGCCAGCCTGGATTCTGAAGAATGTAGAACACTACGCCTCTTCACAGGGAAACATTTATATCACATTTTAAAATGTGTAGACAGAGACTTGCATGATTCATTGGGAATTACTATGATAACACACAACAAAAGAATATTGAAAAAAAGTGGAACCCAGAAGCCACATAAATTTACTGAAGACATCCGTGCTCTCCCACTTTATATTTGTGTGAATTCTCTGATTATCAATATCCTCACTTAGAAAAGAAATAATAATTGTGTGCTTCCCACGAAGATACCACATAAAGCACTGAACAGATATGCATACACAAAACAAAATACTTTTTGCATTTTTATAATTGTAACTATATTATTATTAGAATTTAGCTAAAAATACTATTTCTGAATATATCATAGGTAGAATTATTTTCATATAATTAACTCCATCACTTTAGCATAAATTGACATTCAACTTCTAGCCAACTTACTCATATAGAATGCCCAAGAGCAAGGCAAAGTCATTAAAGCTATTCAGTACAATCCAAAGAGTGTCAGAACAGTACACTCCCTATTTTTTTCCTTGCCTGCCTAAATATTTCTATACATCTTTGGCATTAGGACTTTCAACAAATTCCACAAATGCAATATTTTAAATGTTTCTCTTTATTTTTGAATATTTTAATCTAACAAGTGTTATATGCTTTCAAATTTATGTAAAACTTGATTTTCACATGTCCTGTATTTCATTTTCTGTAGTCTTCTGTCTTAAAACCTTTGTTTTAAATTAGTTTACTTTCTGTTTTAGACAATAATTGTTTTCTGACTGAGCTAGAACATGTGTACAGCTCTTACAATATTTTAATCCAAAATGGATATCAAATTAGTTATTTTAAAAGAAGAAAATATCATTGTTTTAGAATATTAATGAGAACACCTCATTTGTACAAATTACACTAAATGTTTTTGACAATTTTATATATTGGAAAATAAAATAACACAAATGTTGATGCTTTGTGATACTTTTAAATGCGTACAATAAAAGGGGATTATTTTTCTGTAAGGTCTCCTACGTTCTAGTCTCCCAACATCAACTTAAATTCATAAGATGATATGATTTATTTGTTGAGTAATCATATGTTTACTGTGGATTTAGCAGGACTGCAACCCTCAAATTACTAGGGTTTCATCAAAGAAAAACAAAACAAAACAAACACCCATTTCATGATGTCTACATATCAGTGATGAAAATAAAAAGGAACATGGAAATGGGCAGTATACCCTGAAGAACAAGTAAAATGTGGGAAAATAAGTGTTTGTTTTGTTGGGTAAAGGTGTCTATTTTATAGAGGGTGGTTAGATAAGATCTTATTCATTAGGTGAGTTTAATTAGAAATCTGAAAGAAATGACAAAGTAGATCTTATAAACATTTAGGGAAATACGTTCCAGGAAGGCGAAAAAGGAAGTTGTAAAAATTTATAACAGCAATTTACAGCAGTTTAAGATGATACAGAACATTCTAGGTCCTTAGTAATACCTATGACTTTTTTAATATACTGATAATAAAAAGGTATTATATAGTTGTAAACAGAAATGTCATATAATATGTCCTAAATTTCATAATAGTTATTGTGGTTATCTGACAGAAAAGATGCCTGAGGAATAATCACAGCAATAGAATAACCAGATGGTAAGTTACTGCAATCATTTTGGCACAACATGACAATTATGTGGATCAGTATTAAAAAAGAGAAGATGGCAAGTGGAAGTAAGAATAGTGGTACATTTGAAGTTTTAACCTGAAGGATATTTTGACAGAATGGATGTGAGGTCAGAAAAAGAGGGGGGGAGGGAAAAAAAAAGAATGTTAAGGATAACTGCAAGATTTTTAAATAAGTAATTGGAATGGTAAGAGTTACCCCTTACAGAGACATGAAGGAGAAAATCATATTGAATTCACTAGGGTAAAAATGAATATATCAGTGACATCTATATATATCTCCATGAAAGAATAAAACTTTCTAACTATGAAGCAGAGAAAGAAAAGATATCAACAGAACTCCAGAACACTCAGTGGTTGAAGAGAGAAGGAGAAAAAAAAATAGACAAGAAGAAACAGCCAATGAGGTAATGGAAGAACCATAGGTGAGTGATAGCTCTGAAACAAAAAGAAGATAGATTATGTATACATATTCAATTCTTTCTTCCTACTTAAAAAAGTCAGATGTTTTATATATGGGTCTGTGTAGCATTTGGTTTGCTAAATCCTTAATAAAAGTGTTTAATTCTTATGCTATGATCAATGTAGGCAACATCTGCACAATGATAAACAAACTGTGGCTATGTTAATTGGCTAACACTCCCATAACAAAGTGCCAAAGACGGAGTGGCTTGAGCAACAAAAATGTATTGTCTCAAACTTTTGGAGGCTATAAGTGGAAAGTCAAAATGTGCCCATGGTTGGCTCCTTCTGAAGACTTCTAGGGCAGGATCTGCAAATGCATGCCCCTTTGGCTTGTAGATGGCATTCTTTGCCCTATGTCTATTAACATTGTCTTCCCTTATGCATGTCTGTATCAGGGTCCGAATTTTCCCCTCCCCTTTTTTATAGACATCAGTCATATTAGACTAGGGGCCACTCTAATGTCTTCCATTCTAACTCAATCACTTTTGTAAAGGTCTATATTTCCAAATAAGGTCATATTCTGCGATGATGAGTATTACGACTCCAACATATCTTTCTGAGGGGCACATAATTCAAACCGTAATAATAGCCTACTTAAAAAAATAGTCTGGATTATTCACCAAGTTTATGAAAATAATTCTAATTTACCTGTTTTCTAAAAACAATTAAAATAAATGGTTATTGTGAATCTACCATCAATGCACTTTTCTAAAATGTCAGACATTTTTGTCCAAATTATTTTACAATTCAATGACTTCACTAATAGCCAACTGACAGTACCAGATATTATTTCATCAGGAATTTGCATTAGTGTGCTAGGATTCAAGCTGTTGCATCAGGGTAGAGTTGAATGAAAAGGTCAGTGTCTTCTATATCATATGAGGTTAATAAATGGGCAGAAAATGTGACATATACTATCACTTATAAGTAAGGTTTGAAGAGCATAATGCTGTAACAAATTTAAATTATTTTCCAGAATTATATTGGCCAAAGTTTCTAGTAAATGTATGGACATGTCTAAAGAGTAGATATGCCCTAACTATGACACCCCAAATTACAATGTAGTGTGCTAGAATCTGTTATATTGCTTTGGTTTTGAGTGGGTAATACTGAAGCATTTTTAAATCTTTTATGTACAAAGGAAAGACGGTATGATCACCAGAAAGCCCTAGAATGTTGAATAATAAGAGAAAATGATGCCAAAGAAGAGGACATTGTGAGTACAGTTCTGGCTTTCCAGAGCCTCAGCTTTGAAAAGGCTATTTCAGAGAAATGATTACCAGTTGATAACTATACCTCATAATTTTTAAAATGTCCTAAATTATTTCTTGGTGGCTGATTGAAAAAAGTTATTAGTGACCCATAAACCATCAGTTAAGAGCTGCCTTCTTTGCAGATGTCATGCAGCAGATGATGGATGAGAGATTAACAATCTTTCAATTTATGTTTGGAGATACAGTGACTGTTCAGTAAGTCCCTTAAGAAGCTGAAGAGATTCTTCTATGAAAACTTCTTTAGAAGATAAACAAAGCATTTAATCACCCACATTTTGGGAAGAATAGTGCAACCCTCAAATGAAAGATAGTCTTTATATAGACACTGAGAGAAACATAAAGGTTCATCCCTGTGACATGACTGTTCAAGTATGTTGCTAATTTTCTCATCTGAAAGCAAACAGAAAACAAATATTGACTTAAAAAATGCAAGTAAAGATGAAAATGTTCTATCATTGGCATCTGAAAGAATATAGGCAAGAATAATCTTTAGACTAGCAACAACTGAAAAATTATGTGTAATAATCACGTCCAGTATCCTGAACAAAATCACAGGCTTGTCATGAGGTTTCTTAACTATGTGGACAGGGCCTAAAAATGTTATGATCAAACTTCTCTGCACTGAATTCTTTCTCTTGTTGTTTTAGAGAAAATTAAAGGAGTTTAAACAGAGATTTTTTAGGGTCCATTTAAATTTAGATATTAGCCCAGGGAATGGAGAAAAACGACCTATTTCTGTACTCCATAGAATAAAGATTTATTCTAATACCTCTGCCAAAATTTGTTGAAGCAATTTAAAGCCTGGGTAATTAAATATAAAAATCATTTTGTAATAAATTAGCCTCATGTTCTTAAGAAAGGAAGATGAAAGAAACTTCTGGTATGTTCTAACTTCACTGAGGAGCCTGATCTAAGCATGACAGTAGTCTGATGCTAAATCCAAGTCATAGCCAAACGTTCCAGAAAGGAGATTTTAGTAAGAGACTGTATTGTGTGTCCAGACTTTTCTTTACAAAATACTTTGGCTAAGGAAGTAGCTTCAAGAATGAGCTGCTCTGCTGCCTGAGGGGGTGAAGGGCTTATATCAGGTCATGGGGGACTTGAGGTTTATTGGAGATCAGAGCTTAAGTGTAGTTTCACAGGTCAGAAAGTATATGCAGTTTCACATATACAGATGAAGGAGAATTCTCACAATGAATAAGAACAAAATGCAGTATCTGGGTCTAAAGGTCAGTCACACTCAGGTTTAACTGCATTAAGGTGTACAGGGAATTCTCCAGGAAATCGAACAGTAGGCATCAAAATTAAAAACTTTCATTTAAAAATAATTTATTATTATTCAAAAACTCATTCATGATGAATACCTTAAAATATAATGCCTATAGTTTTTTTTATTATCTAAACGTATGATATCTCTATTTAGATTATACATTTATAGGTTCAATGAATTTTATTAAGTATGATAGGCCCATACTGAAAAGAATTGAGGCATAAAGTTTTCCCCTTTAAATGTAATAAATTACCTTACACCCAATGAATCAATTTGAGTATTGCTTTAAGCAGTTTTCTAGCAATTGTGAAAATAATCTACTACCTGTTATGTAACATGTTATATTAATTTTCTTAATTTGATGCATTTAAATTTAAAATTTGATGCGTAAATTTATTATAATACTGATAACATCACTATTATAAATGATGTGTTATAACTGTGAGCAGTTCTAGACTTATCCATTATTATGTGTCCCTAAGTTTCTATACCAATATTATTTTAACTACAAACAATATTTGATATTCTAAATCATTGTAATTTATCTATATATTTTGCATGCCTCATGTGCTAAATACCAAATTTACTTCACAAACAAATCTCTCTTCACAGTGCCATTTGAAACTGTTGGATAATTAAATGGTACATTCCTCTTGCTACACAAAGTTAACAATTTAAAAACTAAGTCTCATAAAATTAAAAAATTTTGGAATTTGAATGGTTCCCTAGTCACCTTCTATGTATTAGAGATAAAGAAAACAATCTTCCTTATTATTGCTTTCCAAACCTAATCTATCCATTTATATTATTGGCGGTTTTATAATTAATTTAAACTAAATTTGGATCGTCACTGAACACTATTTTGTATTTCACTTTATTGTTTGCTTCATTATCCACAAAAATCAGTTGCAATATTTTAATGAATATTTATGTTCACACACAGTTTATTCTGAACAATAAAGAAATGGCATTGCAGAGAGAAAAGATCATGAATGTGCAAACACAAAGAAATTAGAAAAGGAAAGATATTTTATAAAAATACAAAATAGCAGACAAGAATAAGTTGAAAGCTTACAATCTGCAGCTCTAGAAGCCAAGAAGCAAGTCAATCTGTACCAGAGAGCTGAGGAATAAAAAAACCTATGCTAGGTTTTCCTGAACATCAGAGTTTGGGTGTGAATTTGTTAAAAATCTTTGTAAATCTAGATCCATTATGAAAACTGAAGTTGACACTCTTTCCTCCTACTGAGAAAAGATAGTAAATATGTTGTCTGGAAGTGTGTATAAGAGAGCTCTTAGATTCAGGCAATATCTGCCTAGCTGATGGTTAGGGTGCCATATTGAAAACTGAGGGATTAAGTAAATATGCGTTTCTAATAATGAGCCCTCCAAGTACATTTAACCCTGAGAAGGCTGCCTAGAATGTTTGAGGCTGCTCATCTTCCTCAGGATGGAGACTGAAAGTTCCTTTTCTGAAGTAACTAACCAACTCAAAGTAAAAACCTATAAATACAAATATTAAGAATTTCACCAATGAAATGACTTAGATCTTGTCAAATCACAGTAAAGCCTAACATACAATCAAGTGCCTCTTGGAACCTGGAATTTATAGTCAGCTTCTAGGTGCTTTAATCTTAAGTATGAATAGGCAACCAATGATTGCTAGATATTTGAAAAAGAGTCTATAATGATGATTCATGAGAGAAGACTGTTATCTGTTATAAGGAGGGGATGGAGATGTTTAAAGAGAGTGGATGAGACATTAAATAATTCTTTGTTTAACACAAGAATCAATTTACCAGATAAATTTGCTAATATCTCAAGCTTTGTTAATAGTTATTTTAGTGCTTCCTAGCTGAAGTTACAAGTATTTCAAGCATTGTTAATAATTACTTTCAATTGCTGATTAAGAATTTATAGTACTACCCAAATTGAGTGAGTTATTCTCTAGAAAAACCTACCCATGAAGCAGTAAGTTTGATTAGTTTATATATGATTGTCATTAAGATATTTCACACATTATTAATTAATATTTTCTATATTGTTATAGTTTTAATTATACTCTTCAAATAACATATTTAACCATAATATTTGTCTTATATTTACTATTGCTATAGGTCTTGTAAATATTCAGTATTTTCAGTGATATGTTTTCATTTGCTCCTCATTAATACAAAACCCATTTTTCTCCATACAATTCATCATAGAGAAGTGGTAGGTGTTGTGTGTTGAATTGCATTTGCCAAGAAGATATGCTTAAATTCTTATTTCTAGTACCAGTGATTGTGACCTAGTTGAAAAATGGGGTCATACTAGATTAAGGTAAGCCCCTAAATCCAATGACTGTTGTCCTTATTAGAAAGAAATATAGTGAAACAACATATACAGAGAATGCCATGTGTCCATGGATGCAAAGATTGGAGTTATGTGTCTACATGCCAGGTAACACTAAGGACTACCAGCAACTACCACAAGCTAGAATGGGGCACAAAACAAACCTTTAAAGCCTTCAGAAAGGGGATTGACATAACATCAACTTGATTTAGAACTTCTAATGTCCATAGCTGTGGCAGGGTAACTTTCTACCATTTTAAGCTAAGCTCTTTGTGGTACTTTTTATGTCATCCCGAGGAAACTAATACAGTAGGCTTTCATGACTGGTTTGCATCAGTTGGTTTATTCTGAATTCCATCTCAGTGTCAGTAACTGTGAATGTGCCCCTTGCCTGAGTGAGTCTGGGTCTGAAATATAATTTTTAGGTCCACTATTGCCCTAACAACTTTTGTTTTCTGCTTTAAGGGGTTTTTCCCCCCATGATTTAAGTGTTTTTCATTTTTTCATCAGCATTGGAGGATTACAGAAATTTATACTTGGGAGTGGGATTTGCTACATCGTTCCTATCCATTATTCAGAGTATTTCCAATAATTTAAAGGGATTGCACAAGAAAGCATTGTACCTAAAGCCAAAGATTCCAGAATTATAATACTTTGGTGTGTATTATTGCCCTGATAATTACCAGCTGTGCATTTTACCTAGTGCTTCTGTAACCGGGTTTCTTCTTGGATGTTGTGGGTTCTTGGCCTCCAACCTCTTAAAGAATAAGCGGTGGGGCTGCTTCAGCTGCACTGGGTGCTCACAAAGTAAAATTTCAGACCCAAAACCGTGTTGCAGAAAGGTGATTT